>JASKGM010000012.1:2318098-2387614 GCA_034509205.1 Ceratonia siliqua | reverse complement strand
GAAATGAACTGTACAAGAATGAAATGGGAGATATTTAAGTAATTTGAACCCACAAATAATAATGCTATTGACCAAGACTGTAAAGAGAGGTCCGCCAGAATTTTGACAGAAGGGGAATATATAAGGACGGCAATTTGTTTGACACCGCTTACTCTCGTAAATAAGGTCTGTGGTTATCTTACACTCTAGAGTCATTTTTTTTTTATTTTTTAAATTAATTAATTATTTTTTATATCATATATATTTTTTAGAGTTTTTTATATTCATGATATTATTCATCCCTTATTTTTTTTACTATTTATTTATAAGTTAAAATTTTTTTTAAAAAATATATATTATAAAAATTTTAAAATAATATATGATATGTAAAATACTTAATTAATTTTATAAAATTAAAAAAAAAACATTAAAACATATAAAAAAATTATAAAAATTTTTCTGCCGTTCATTATCTGAAGAGTGTTCCCAAACTGTTATATAACTTTTACATAGTACTTTTTTTGTTTTTATCTCTTATTATTTTTTTATTATATATTATTTAGATTATTTTTTATATCTGATAATTTTTTTAAAAAATTTTATTTTTCCTTAAACAGTAGTTTTAAAAGATACTTTTAAAACAGTAATATTGAATTTTTTACTATTCAAAAGAAAACAAAAATGTTTAAAAATAATCAAATAATATAAAAAATAATAATAAAAGATAAAAAAAAATACTATATGAAATCTACATAAAAATGATGCACACTGAGACTCATAAAACTTTCAATTTTGTTTAAAACGTTTTCGGCCCAATTTTAAGCTGGAGGCATTTTATAAGTTAATATCCTTTATAACTTTGCTTCTTATTGCTTATTTTGTGTATCTATTTAATTAAATTGCCAAGAATGAAAAGCCAAAGTTGGCTATCCTACATATTGTCACTCTCTGTATTTAAGGAGTCCCTTCTGGCCTTTCATGTCCTTATATTCTCTTCAAAGCAAATGAACGGTTACTCTGCACAGTTACGTCATTTATCCAACTCATTCATGCTAATGAACACTGTAGATTTGTAGTATAGTTGGAATTTGTTACATCTGCAACTATTCAACCGGAATTTACTTTGACTCCAGTTGAGGTATTATTAGTTAGATGAGCTGAGAGCCCTGTGATATTTGCTGAGTGAGTTGTGCCGGCAAATCCTAGACCCCTGCATAGGGGAAGGGGAAGTCGTTGGCCTCATCTCTCAACCAGTTAGATGGCTTATTGTTCTCTAAATTCAAGGAATTGCTAAAGTGATATGTCTTAATGTAATTAACTTGATGTCTGATACTTGCTTTTAGACTAGTGCCACTGTTTAGTATACTTGATGTTGAGTTTTGTAAGAGCATGCAAGGCCAATCTAGCTCAACTCTTCACTGCATAGAAGATATTATCCAATCAGATCTGGCCCATTTTGATTGAGACTGTTTGCAGATTCTGTGTGCAATGGGCTAATCATGCCAATTAAAGAGGAATATATTGTGCTTAAGCAGCAATTTCTAAACGTGGGTGAATATACAATGAAATCGTCAGGTTTAAAGTGAATTCAAGATTGCAAGCCAAAATTGGGAGATTTATTGTTACTTGCCAACTTCGAAGACAATAAAAAGTAATAGCTCTGGAAGAATGTGGGAGAATGGTTTCCTTCTATTCTCTTTCTCCTTCTTCTCAACCATTTAAATTTAGGAACCTTTCCCATTCTATTCATTCCCAAACATATTGTAAAAAAACCCAAGTCATTTGTAACTTGCAAGTGTTTTTGTATAAATTCAGAGAGAACAAACAATAGACAACTCTGTCAGTTTCACCAGCAAACAGAAAGGTAGTAGTATATATTCATAAAATAAAATTCCACAAAAATACATTTAGGAAATTCCCTTTGAACTTGATTCCGTAGCCATCTTTTCCACTAAAAGGCAACGCATGGGCTCTCCAGGAGCAACCTATTCCAGTCGCAAAGATTATGAAGGTCACCCTGATAAACGAGTCTGGCCCTCAATCGACTTCATCGCTATCAGCTTCATTTGTTTCTCTTATTTGCATGCACTCCTTCCGACCTCACTATTTTAGTGGGGGAACGAGTTTAAGAGTAAAACTCGTAGGTCTTCGCTTGAATGATGATTGTCCTCAAACCTCCAATAGGTGATAAAATCATTAAGCATAGACCAAGCACAATGCAGATCTGAAATCAATGAAGCAAGAGTAAACTTAGCTTAAACCGATTAAAGGGGAATAATTGAAGCAGAAACGAAATTCTAACATACCCAGTTAGTCCACCAAGACAAGCTATACTTCTTTGGTTTGTAGATTGCAAGCCACATGACGCAAGGGAGCTGCAAGATTAAAGAAAACGAACAGTTAAACAAAATGTTTATCTTAAGGAAATTTACTAGATTGAAGTTTACAAGCAAAGCATCCTAGGCTTACAAAGTATGTTGTAGGAGCAAAAGCAAATCCTCCAAAGAATCCCAGGAGACCACCGAAAAATGGGAAGGTAATAGCAACAAACATTGTGAATGCTGCAGCGACAAATCATATATCAATCAATATACACAGACCAAAGCAAATCCATTTTAAACGGTATAAAAACCTCTCAAAAACAACAGAAGATTTTACTTACCCACGTATATATTACGCACAACAAAACGAAGTATTCTGCTAGGTTTGAAATTCAATTTCTTCACCATCACAGTTTCAATCATGTCAAACACTGGCATTGCATAAATCTATATCAAGAAACACAGAATAGCAATTTGGTTAGTTTTAGTGATTTAAATATTGAATGGTTATTAAAAGGACAGTTTTTACACAAGTAAAAGGAATTCGAGAAATTTAGCTTTACCTGATAGCTTCCAATAACATGGATGACAACAAACATGTTAGCCATTGCGATAAGCCATGCTGGTTTCTCCAATGAGATGAGTATGTTGTCCTTAACCGAATTTCCATACATCCAATAACCAATGAGAGCAACTGGGAAGTAGCACAAAGCCACAACTATATAGGCAACAACGACTCCTCTCCACATTGGACCCTTGGATGGCTTCTCTGGTGTAGATGGGATTGTTGCTTGGATTTCCAGCACCACATTGTGTCCAGCATAGGCAAAAGCCACATCGCCAAGGGCACTAAAGAAGTTAAACACTGTTCCTGATTTACTCTTAGCTATGTAGCCATACTGTACATCTTCTTGAACACCCTTATTTACAGAAGCTGCCCAGGCAATTGTAGAGTAACTGCAGGACAATTTACAAACATCAAAGTCGGTTAGCATTTTAACTTCTACGTTTACTTATATTATTCTTATGCAAGCTGCCAATTTTAAATGGGTCTACGGTTTGCATACATAATAAAGAAGGGACAGAGATTGGGAGTAAGGCATATACATACCTCAAGGACATGACTGCTGCTGCCAAAGATACACCAGAAATAGAGTTGAAGTTGGGGAGGTGGGACAGTACAAAGTGAACAGAGGCGAAGATCATAATGAAAAAGGTCAATTTGATCTGTTTGCAGCTGGAACACACAGTATTATGGAACTTCTGCAGTGATTTTCCTCCAGTGACCATGTAGACAATGTTTACCCCAATTTCAACGACAAGTTGTTGAGGCACCACAATATAAAGACCTAGCTTTTCACCAAAGGCATACTGACCCAGTTCGTGGTATCTGTCAAAACGCTTTCCTGGAACCATTTCATGCATCTCAACCATTTGCCATAGTGTGTACAGTGTGATGATCCATGAGAGGACTAGTATGACTACACCAGGACCCCTGCAGAAATCATTATGATTCTCAGTTGGTGTACAAAAATGTTGCTTGCGCTTATATGCATATTAGAACTCTTAGTCAATAGGAAAAACTTCAAGAATAGATGAAGGCAAAATGCAATTTGGATTTGAATCGTACCACCCTAGTTCGGACATGGCATAAGGGAGACTGAGCACACCGGCTCCAACCATGGCAGTAACATTGTGAAAAGCTGAGTACCACCATTTTGCATTCCTTGAAGAAGTAATTGGAAGCCACTCATCTATCGCCTTCTGCTTCTCTGATTTTCCTGCATCCTATTTGATTCACAAATAGGAATAAATGAACATCCAATTCAATTTATACACAAGTGCTAATTGCGGACACACATATTCACCCAAACAAAAAACAAAGAAACAAAATAGATATTCAATTTCGGGCATTTAAAAACTGAAAAAGGGTAAATTTGGAATCTTATTATGTGGAATGGCTTTTCGTGGGGGCACCAGCCGTCCCAAACTTGTTCGGAGATGTTTTCCAAACCTCCTTGTTAGCATATAAAGTGCTTAACTTTATGTCGGACCTCCACAGCTATGGCTTCTAACTTCTGACTTCTGACTTGTGATTCATTTTTCTAATCGTGATCAAACTCATAAAATACCTATTTAATGTAATAATCTTTCTCCTGCACCTCCTTTCTTTCTCTTTTGGAGATAACTTGAAAAATGGTTGGGACTGCGAGAAAAATATTTTAAATTTTGAAATAAAAATGTTATACAATTTTTTGAAGACAAGTTTAAATGTAGGATTTTTTAATAAATAAAAAAATTTTGTAATATTATTTATACATATTTTTATACTTTCTTCTTGTAACTATTATTTACTATTATTTATTATATATTATTATTTTATAATATATAAATATAAAAGAAAGAAGTAAAAATAACATTTTATTTATTTATCATTTTCTGACATTTCAACCTTCACAGACCTCGCGTCATACTGAAACCTTTTTTTTCGGTGAGATGACGTTGGATGTAGACTTATAGCTATACTTAAAGGATCCGTGGTGAGTCGGTGACTAGTGGTAGTCTCGTAGGGGAGGAGATTCTCACCCAAGTGGTTGACACTATGCCATGTAAATTGCAAGAAACCCATATATTTGCTAAGCGACGACAACGACTAGTTATTCATTATAAATAATGCTATTCTACAGTTTTATTTTTGAGTTGTCGTATAATTTTTAACATTTAAATTTAATATTTTTTAATTTTTAATTTTAATTTTTTTTATTTTTTAATATTAATTAATTATTGTTTATGTCATATAATTTTTTAAAAATTTTATAAAATATTTTTAAATATTTTTAAATTTTTTATATATTATTTATCTATAATTTTTTTGACATTATTTATTTATAAATAAAAATATTTTTTAAAAATATAAAAATGTTTTAAAAAATTTTTAAAAAAATATATGATATAAATAATAATTTATTAATATAAAAAATAATTAAAAAATTTAAAAAATTTAAACTTTTTAAAGTGGGACAGTAGCTTAAAATCTACCTATAAATAAATAAGGTAATACTATCTACCGCCCACTTTGTGTGGGCGGTAGGGTATTTTTTAAAATTTTTTTTTAAAATTTTTTTGATTTTTTTTAAATTTTTTTTTATTTTTTAAAATTAATAAATTAAGTTTTATATCATAAATTTTTTTTAAAATTTTTAAAGATATTTTTATATTTTTTTAAAATTTTTTAAATTATAAATAAATAATAAAAAAATTATAGATGAATAGTAATAGAAATGTAAAAAAAATTTTAAAAAAAATAAAAAAATATTTTAAAAAATTTTAAAAAATATATATAAGATAAAAATATTTAATTATTTTTAAAAAATAAAAAAATTTAAAAATAAAAAAATAAAAAAAAAATAGGTGGTAGGATAGAATTTTTCAAATAAATATAAACCATGTGCTGGCAAGATTTATGGGTACAGATAATGACCAACATATATATTTAAAGAGGAAAACTTTTATTTTAAAAAAAAATAGTTTAACTGTCATCGCTATTACATTAAGTTCTTGCTGCTATGTTATTAGTTTTTTATTTTGAAAAATAATTTTAAAAAATTTAATAAAAAAATTTATAACACAAATATTCAAAAATAAAAAAATTTTAAATTATTTCTTAAAATAAAAAATAAATTACTCATAAAATATTATTATAATATTTTATAAATACTATAACTACACCCTTACATTAAATTTTTTTAAAATAATATTATTCATAAAAGATTATTAGTTTATCAACAGCAAAACACTTCCTATAATAACTATTAGATTCAGAATTCCTGATTGTTGAAATTTAAATTGCGCCTTGAAACAGGATCCGTGACTCGTGTACGGTTGAAAATTGAAAATGTCACAACAAAAACTAAATAAATAAAAATAATCGTGGCGATATTTTCCAGACTTACTCGTTTTGGTCAAACATTTGAGGATGTCAGGTCAGTGGTTCTCAATTCTGCCTATTGTGTTTAAATTTTAAATTTTAAAACTAATAACATGTAGATATTTTGAAGTAAATTCAGTTGAATAAAATAAATAAATAATTATATAAACATATAGATAAAGAAGGGCTGAATTCATTGGCAGAGCCGGACTGAGTTGATCATATGATATGGAAGATTCAAGAAGTGGGAATTTCCCAGGAAAGAGGGAACAGAGAAGGAGAAGGGCGGATGAAAAAGCAAAATATTCATGGGATGGAAATAATAAAGGAAGAAGAAGTTAGTGATGAAAATCTATATGAAATATGCTGAAATAATAAGAGACAGTAAATTAAGCAGATGCAAATTAAGAAGCATGGATCATGGATGGGATTTTGATGAAATGAGGGAGAGAGAAAGACTTACCTTGGGGGAGGAAGCAGGATAGGAGTTGTGATCTGTTGGCGCTTCACTTCCCATGACTGCTCGCAGAAGAAGAGAGACGAGATCAGAGATCACAGTTTTGAACTGAAATCCTCGAATATGGCCTTGTTTCTATATATATAACGAGCAGAGGCCAGAGAGAGAGAGAGAGAGAGAATCGTTGAATTGTATTGTTGACTTTTAAGCGGGGCCTATTGGCAAGCCAATTGGCATAATAAAATGAATTCCAATTTCAACGTATCACGGTATCATCATCTAAGTCGAAATTTCTTCAAAACGCATCTGTTATCTGTCAACAGTTGTTAGTATTAAGGTGCTGTTCCGGCTGGATATTTTGTTTTTGTCTTAATTATACTTTTAGTTTTTTTAATTTTTTAATTATAACAATTTGCTTTTTTAATTTTAAGTTAAATATTTAAGTAATTCCTTATTTTTTTAAATATTTTAATATTAATCATCTTATTAAGTTGTTATTCAAAATTTAATATTAATAACTGAGATAATTATTATTGTTGTAACTTGTCACATAAACATAAATAAATATATTTAAATTAAATTGTTCAACTTTAAAAAAATTAAATTATTATAATTGAAAATTTATGAGAACTATAAATGTAATTAAGTATTTATTTTTTAAATATTTTAATATAAGACATATAAAAGAAATAAGTGTTATATATTATAATATATTCTACACAACATATAGATATAATCTTTTTATATTTATACTAATATAAAAATGTTAAGGTTAATTTTTTTATTATTTCAGTAACAAATAAATTGATTTGTTAAAATATTTTTAATATATATTTTATTTTAAAAATACTGATTTTAATTCTTTACAATTTTCACATAAAAATAAACGGTTTATAGATTTTTAACTTCTGATGATCTCCTTTGATTATTTTATAAAATTAATAATGAATAGTTGATAATATTTTCCCTAACATGAGAATAGATAGTTATTTGAATATTTGTAATTTTTTACTATCTCTTTTGATTATTTTAAATTAAAATTAAAAATTAAATTAAATTGTATGTATAGATATGGCAAATGAGAAGATTGTAGATTTGATTATAATAAGTGGATAAAATTACCCATTCACCCATTTATAATTCATTAGAAAGTTTTTAGAATTATCCAGTTTATTTATAACCTATTTTCGTGGTTGAATTTCTTATTTGACCTCATATATTTGAATGGCCTCCGCTCCAGACTTTAACCCTGCAGTCCCTATTTATGACCATGAGTTATGTAATTTGGAATATGGATTTTCTTATATTCAAAAATAATATATTTGAAGAGCTGGATAATACATGAAATATATTATTTAATTAGTAGATTTATTTGTGACCTTATATATATTGTGTTTTTTTTTAAAATATAATAAGATCATTATTTTTAAACATGTGAAGGTCCAAATTTTATAATTGTTGTGTTGGCAATCTGAGTCCCTCCGTCATTCAACCAATTTTAGTGACAGAGATAACAAATGACTGAAACACGTGAAGAGATGACAAGATTTTTTGGACCCCAACCAAAAGAAGAAAATAAATTTTAATACATTTATTGTATTATATCATCTATTTAATAAATATAAGATAAATATATATTTTAAATAAGATATAATAGATCTCATAAATCATAATATATATATATGGAGTATTAAAAAACAGTATTTTCATTTTGTAATTTCAAGGAAGCCTTGGAAAGTAGGGAAATGTAACGTGGCAAATTAAATGCCAGAAAAAGAATTGACGCGTTTTTCCGTATTTGAAAGCGCAAAGCCATATGCAGCTTCGTTTTGTTTTTGGATGTGTAGAGAGAAATTGGAAGTTAGGTCAATGGCAGAGGCATACCAGAAATTTCGCAGAACGAAAGGTTAAGTAGCAGTTGCTGTTATTGACTTCATTGCGTGAACTGATGGGCATCTTAATTTCCCTCTTGCTATGATTCGTTGTGATCTCATATTTAAAGGCAAGAAATTAAAAACTATGATTGAATAGGATTATATCTTTTGATATCTAGTACAAGTTAATGAAACCTGCTAAGCTAATGGAACCTGAGTACGAGGAGAGGGAGACCAAACCAAGCAATTAATTATAACTTTTGATATTGGAAACGCAATGAGTAGATTTTCAAGATAAGATATAATGGACCTTCTATCTTCAATCCATGGAGATGCCATCTTGGTTTCTATTTATTGTTTTTTAGTCCACCAAATATCTTAAGTATTATTTTTTATTTAATTTTTGGCACGTTAACTTTTTTATTGAAATTTTTTAGGGACTATCACCGGGGGATAAGATGCCTTGGAATCTACACCAAGAAATTAAACCCAAATGCTATAATGAATTGGTTTGTCTAAAAACGTTATGAAGCATGCAGCAATGCCTTTATTATTATATATACTAATAAAATGTGAATCTCTGGAATGAGGAAGAAAGTTCATGTGGTTTAATTGCTACATATATGGAAAAAAACTAATCCTACTTTAGCAGAGAAAAGGAAATTATAATGACAGTATGAGTATATATATATATGATCTGATCGTATAGATAAATTAGCTAATACTCAATTAGCCTATTAATTAATTTGCTCTAATTAACCTCCTTGTAATTGTAGCCAAATAAACAATATTTTCTTGAGCTCCATTCTAAGAATCCAATATTCTAAGTGACCTGGAATTGCAGGCAGGGAATCTCAAATGCAATTGAAAAAATAGGCGGAATTAAATAGTGAAATCATTGCACATGATGATCATTCAGAATCTGTGCTGTCAAAATGAAGTGTTGTACTATTATTATATGTGTGGCAGATTGAACCACAAAGTGAACTCTAAAGTTACAGTGTAGACTAGTTGGTTTCTTCATAATATATATATTCCAAGTGTTGAAGGATCGGAGTAGGTCAAATTTTTGAACTTTAAGTTGGCGCTGCGTGTGAAACACAACAATGAGAATTGAGAGTTGAGAATCAATGCAAGGAATTAACAAGAATTTTCCATTTCCTTAATTTCAGTCTATTGATCCAACCATTTGACTTCCCAAATGATACCTCAAAAAACTCAAATCACAGTTGATTGCCAAGAAAGTTCCTCATCGTCTAACCAACCATCCACGTGTAAACTATTTGGGAACTCCGTAAACTATATATTACAATGATTGGTCGTTTGTCAACGATCCAGCTTCGTGAACTCAGTAACAAAAAAAAAACATTCATTTGAAGTATACGACGAAAGGTAGCTTATGCGTTAATCAGTTACCTTTGTTTAAAATAAAATAAGAAAAAGAGTAGGATTTGTTTAGCATTTTCGTCAGTGCTTATCTAATCGGCCATGTGAAAGAGAGTAACTTGAGGCAACGAAAGTGTGTTTTTCGGCCTTTTCTGCACTATTTAGAATGGTCTAGCTAGGAATGTTGGGCACGTAGCCATTGTTTAATCTTTTTTATTTTTACATAAAAATGGAGTCCAAATGTATAGAATTGAGGTTCAATCATGTTTTTATTTTAATCGTTAATTTATTTTAAACAATTAAAATTTTAAGAACACCATTAGTTATATAACCAAATATATTTTTTCTAATCACGGGTAAGAACCAAATTGTTGATAAAATAGTTATTTATTATTATTATTAATAATAGAAGTGAAGGAGACTCAAACTGCACTACATGATGGTTGAACAAGAATCATTTAAAATTATTTGTATTATTATTATCAAAAAAATATCATTTTTAAACAAAACATAATTAGAGGAGGTGTTACTAGGGGAATTGTATGGTATATAACTACAAATTGTTTTGACGAAAGAAATTTGCAATCCTATATCAAAGCAGATTTTTCCCACATTTAAATTTTACACAATAAATATGGATTCATTTAAACATCAAATTAATATTTATTTATTTATAAAATAAAAATTTGTATATATATTGAATTCCTTATTCAATTAATGTATGTCTCCTCTTTCTGTTTAGGTAGTGGTGTACATGTATAAAGGTTGGGTTTCAAATGCAGCTTTTTATAGTCAAAATGAAAAAAAAAAAAGGCCTAATATTAAGAAATTGGCTCGGAGTCGGCTGGCTACTCGCCAAAAGATGATACGGATTAGTACGATGATCCTTGTTCCTATCACAATGCCCGAAAGAAATGACGTCGATATATTTCATTTGGTTATCAAATTCTTGAGCTGCCAACTTTGATTTCTCATCCAACTAAATAAAATAAGCTATCACTCCAAAAACAATGTTGACCTTTCCACACACATGGGACGATACTGTAGATTATGAGGGTAAAATTTTAATAGGACGGTCGCATTTTACTCAATCTTGAAAAAAGTATTGTGCGACCGTCCCACGATACTTTTTCATTGTTTACATTGAATCCTCTTCGGCTTCTTTTGCACGAGTCCATTATAGTGTGAACGTTTACTTTTCTTTTCATTTTTGTTTTTGTTTTTGGGTGGGCCGGGAACGGAGACCCAAATTTTATCAAATCAAAATATGACATAATAATTCAATTTGGAAAATAACATATAATACATCAAACCCATTTACTTTCCCCTCCCCATATTTGTTAATAAAACTTGTTCATATGATTTTAAAGATACGATCTCTTACTTCCAGCGCATCGTAACCAACAACAAAATTATTTCTATTATATATATCAGAGATTCTATCACTTACCTCAGGTTGGAAATTTCCGCAAAATATCAAAGAAGATGCAGACCGGTCACCAGTCACCAGTCACCAGAGAGGACTAACCTTAATCACCGCGTATGACGTCAAACGACATTATTTGGGTTGTTCAAATTTGTCAACCTGAGATACCCCACCAATCCACCATGCTCCTGCCGTTATTCACACTCTCTCCGCCCCCACTCTTTTTCGGTTTGAAAAGGACCAACGAAGCAGCTGGGAATAACTTTCTACGAAATAAATAATAAATTTATATCATTCCACTTTAAAAAAAACAATACTATTATTATCCTCACTTATATGTAATATCCAAACAAGTGAGAATTTTTTTATTTTCCCGTAATTTTGTTTCTTATTTTGTACCAAACAAAATCATAATTAAGGCAAGTAGACCCACAGATTCAAACGTGTCAAATACTAATTATATGTTTTCAAATTTGACGAGCTTCAACCTCTGCACATGTGTAATCTGTTTTGGTTGAAGCAGAATCAGATGTTGTTTGTACGTAATTGTAATTGTAATGGTTTATGGTTAGCAGAAAGTTACGGTAACACAACCGTAGTCAAAGCCTGTGTGCTTGTAAGCCCCGAGCCTTAGACACGTTTTACAAAGCAAACCCTTCCGTGTCTTTTGTCTAATTTGGATCTTCAATGAACAACAGCCCATTCGTTCGCTTTCTTTCTCGCTAGTCAACCCACTTGCAATCCCAGGGTTTGTATACATAATCGGCCAAGCTTCATGTCAATTTGGTGCAATAATTTCAACTGGACTCTTTGTTTTAGTTTAAAAGTCCTGTCCTCCTGTCCTCCTGTCCATGCTATGGATTTTAGTGAATGGTTTCATCCTCATGATGTTAACACAAAGGAATTTACAATGCCATTTCTTCATCCTTGGAAGAGTTTCCATTTTGATAAAAACAAAGCTTGTATATAAATTGGATTTTAGTGAATGGTTTCATCCTCATGATGTTAACACAAAGGAATTTACAATGCCATTTCTTCATCCTTGGAAGAGTTTCCATTTAGATAAAAACAAAGCTTGTATATAAATAATTTTGGGTTCCCACTTCCCCAGAGTGTTTTCCGGGCTAATGACATCATATCCTGAAAGATCAGTACACATTATATTAAGTAACCGTGTTCCTACAGTCTACTGAAGCAGAAATCTAAGACCAAAGTAAATGTAATACAATAAATTATAATATCTTATACTTTCAGTCAATATTGTTCGGATTTCGTACTTGTGTCCAATTTGCCGTAAAGCAGAAGTTTGATTTCTACTTTATTTTTAAGACTAAAAGGAAGACGACCACAAGGAAATGACATATTCATTTCAAGAACTGGACCATATGGAAGATGGGAAAGGTAATTGAATTTTTTTTTAGATATTGCCATGTCTTAATTATCTTTACAAAAGCGTCTTATAAGGTTAAAAATATTTAATATTTATATTATTTATTCAATCAGTTAACCTGGGTAATGTGAGACTTTTGTCCGAGTTTGTATGATTTGTTTTAATTTTTTACATTCTCCCTCATGATCGAGGGAGTCTAATTATTTCTATCGATTGTGCATAATAGAAACAGAGTATTTTGGCTCCTGCTTTAATACCAAATTGAAATTTAGAATTTCAATAATGTCCTAACTTCACCCTTAGGTTAGGTTTAAAATTCTAAATTTCTTCTTGGTAGCAGAGCCATATTGAGAAATCTCGTAATTAGGAGAACGATGCACTCTTTACGTTCAATGTGAGAGAAGTGTTGAAAAGTTATACATCGAAAATGTAAGAAGATTAAATGTGAAATATAAGTCTCGACAATCTCCCCTTATAAATTAATTTTTAAAGGTGAAGTTAATCCATAATTGAAATTCTACATTTCTTTTAAGTTTACGTATGTTTATTTATTTATTTTGAATTTTTTTTCTCAAAATAGAAAAGGGAGGAAATTAAAAAACCTCCAGCATCACAGCTTGGAAAATTATAGAAAATTTGAGATATTAGATATAGACCATAAGGACATTCTTATAAGAATAACCCAAAAAAAAAAAATACGTCTCCCTAGATTTATATTATCCTAGGCAAGAAGAAATCTAAACAGAATTAACCTATCTGAAGCAGAGGCTGTCCCAGGAGAGGGAAGACTCCACTTCCTCTAGTTTATCACATTGTCTAGGAAGTCAACATTATTCGAGAAACTACTTTATAAACCTAGAGATGTAGTAACCAGCTAATAGAATGCTGGTCCATGAGTAGAAGCTTCAAGATATGAGATTTAGGCCAAACGCCATGCAGCTCATTCAACAGAGGCAATGTGTCGGATCAGGTCAATCACACGAGAGCTGCAGCAAAAACAAACGACATTAAAAAGTGTAACTGGACCAGATTAAACAAACCACTTGCAAAAAAAAAGAAAAAAAGAGAGGCATAGAAATCTGTGTTACCTGTAACCCCATTCATTGTCATACCAAGACACAAGCTTCACAAAATTGTTATTCAAAGAAATTCCAGCCTTTGCATCAAAAATGCTTGACCTGCATGCCAGCATGTGGTGGATCAAAGTAAGCTTCACCTCACTAATCCACTTGCAAGACCTTATAATTAAGCATAAGGAAGTGACATGATCTAGTAATTAGGAAATGTTAGCCAAAGACAGGGGAAGGCACCTCTGATTGTGAATCCTAGAGCTATACTAAATATAAAGAAAATGACCATCTTAGGTGCATATGGCATGATGGTATACTAATTTTAGTATCAGTAGCATCACCTGCAGTCACCAATAAAATCGGTGGACACCACATCATCCTCTGTGTAACCAAGAATTCCCTTCAAGCTGCCCTCTGATGCCTCCCTGTAAAAAATTTATACAAAGACGAGGGCTTAATGATTAATTAAATATTAATCTCCTAATGGAATAATAGAGTATTAATTTATTAAAAAAATCTAATTCTCACTTGATAGCTGCTTTAATCTCATCATAACTGGCTGCCTTCTCAATTCTAACAGTGAGGTCAACCACTGAAACATCAACAGTGGGAACACGGAAAGCCATTCCTGTCAATTTTCCATTCAGTGATGGCAGCACCTTACCAACAGCCTGCACAGTTAAAGAATACAATAGGCACATAATCGTTTACCAGAGAAGGCTCGTGTCGTTTGAGTGATAAAAAGTGTACTTAGATAACTAATATGGAAAATAATATCGCAGCATGTGTTGGTAAGTATTCTAAGATATCAAAATCAGCACCTCTAGAGGAAAAGTTATCGTGGTTTTATGAAAGTTGCTAAAATATTTAGCAGAGCTACTAACATGTTTTGCAAAAGGTACAAGGCTAAATGTTTTGTGCCAATAGCATTACTGCTCTCAATTTTTTTTAAAAAAAAAAGAAGGACAAAGGATATGGCAAGCAAGGTATCCATCGGTAAGGGGTTTCTAAGAACACCTGCAACTAGTAAAGAGAGGATATCATGGGTTGATCAGATATGGCAGTCTTATATTCATATATTGCTGGCTAGATCAACCTATACTAAGCACAACTGTCACTAAAGGAAGGCATAAGATGCATATAAATTCATATTTGCCAGACAATTACCTTAGCAGCCCCAGTACTGCTAGGAATGATGTTGAAGGAAGCAGCTCTACCACCTCTCCAGTCCTTCATTGATGGTCCATCAACAGTCTTTTGAGTGGCTATTTAACAAAGAAAGACGCGTCAATTACAGAATAACTTTGTTGAAACTACAAAGAAATATAACATTACAGACTTACCAGTAATAGAGTGGACCGTGGTCATCAGACCTTCAGCAATACCAAATTTGTCGTGAATAACCTGACAATATTTCAATAAGTATAAGATCACCTATTTGAGTTTTTTTTTTCTTCTTCTCTGGATTACAAGAATCTTTCACACTTTAACCAACTTAAAACTCAGACTACCTTTGCCAGTGGAGCAAGACAGTTGGTTGTGCAGCTAGCGTTGGAAACAATATTAATATCTGACTTGTATTCTTTCTCATTGACACCGACAACAAACATGGGGGCATCCTTGCTGGGTGCAGAAATAATTACCTTCTTTGCACCACCCTAAGCATCAAAGAATATAACCACAAAAATAAGAGAACAAATCCAAACTTGATATTGAACAGGCAAAGGTATAAGGGAAAGGATACCAGAAAAGGTTTTAAGACATTAAGAATGAAAGTCCCCAAAAGACTTCTAAATTAAGGTTAACGCATGTTTTTGAACATGCCCCCGTCTTTGTTCCTTTTTTCTTACACAAACAAAAGCAAGAATCAATTTCTATGAATCTTTCCAGAACCCAGTATAATCACTTGAGGGAAAGTATAAAACCAATATAATCAGAATAAACTTTTTTCCGCATTATTTTCGTTAATTTAGAGACTTTTGTATACATGTTAAACTATAAAACAGAACTTGCCAACATATTTATTAGGAAAATTTTAGTTCACTGTAAAAGCACTAGTCAGATCAACTAAAAAGAGCATGTCTATCAGATATGGTGAAATCAACACCACCAAGTGGGCACTTATTGACAAACCTTTAAGTGAGCAGCTGCCTTGTCTTTATCAGTGAAAACTCCAGTGGACTCAACAACAAAGTCAGCTCCGGACTCACCCCATGGAATCTCCTCTGGGTTCCTAATCATTAGAGTAAGAAAAAACATTTAAGTCTGACAAATTGCCTCAATAACTTATTTAGTATGAATCTTATCCCATCCAATTACTGAGTATAGAACCAGAACATACCTGACACCAAAAACAGTGACCGGCTTATCACCAAAGAGAAGGGTTTTGGAGTCCTTAACCGTAATGTTATGGTGCTTCCACTGCCCATGAACACTATCGTACTTGAACATGTAAGTCTGCAGGGTACAATTCCAAATTAATCGGCAAAACTCACAAACTAATGATTTAAAGAACAAATTTGAAACAATCGAATATTTTTTGACAGCTAACACAACAGAGTTAATAATTTATTTGGATAAGATATACCCTTTTCATTCGTACCGTCAACAAATAAAATAAAATAATCAAAAATTGAAACAAGCAACCAATTCACCAATTAATGTACCACACCCATGATCATAATAAAGGTTCTCTCTTTTACCAAAGATAAACCCAGAAATCAAACGTAAAGCAATTGAAGTTAGCAAGATCAATGGTCATCTAACAATGAAAAATCATCACTTCTTTCTTTTACCATGTAATCAGTGGTGATGAAAGGATCGTTAACAGCAACGAGCTCAACATCATCTCTCTGCAAAGCCACCCTGGCAACTAGACGGCCAATTCTTCCAAATCCTTCACCATTACAAACAAACACATATATAGACCACATACACACATTAATTATTAAGCAACTGAAAATGAACATAGTTTTTGACATAAGCAGAAGTAGAAATGGCATTGGACATATATATATATATATATATATATACCATTGATCCCAATCTTGATCTTGGCACCCATGACTGTCTCTGAGAACCTGAAACGAAGAAGTGATGTGACAGAGGAGCAGGGCACTGATATGTGAACAGAAGAGCAAGAAGGGCCTCTGGGAGTGACAGTGCATGTACACATGTACACATGCACACACACACATATATATATATACAAGAGGTTGAATGAGTGAGGCGAAATAGTCGAAGGTGGGCGCCACATTGTGCGCGATGAACCGTAGTGTGAGAAAATGGTGGGCTTAACTGTTAAGTGAATTTCGAGAGAAAGGTTCAAGGATTCAGATTATTGAACACTGCCTTCACGAGATCACCGGCTTTGTTTAGATTGAAATTTAGAAAATGGGTATGAGATAATTTAGAAATATCAGTTTATTTTTTAAATTTAAATTTTTTTTAAAAAAAATTTATTCCTTCTATTTAAGATTTTTTTTTAACAGTGCTTGTAACCTTTTACTCAATTTTGTTTGCCAATTACCTGAACTAGCCTCATGAAAGTTTTACATTAATAGTATAGACATGATATAACTAGTGATAAATTAGTGATTCAGAAATAACTTAATATCAAAGCTATTTAGATTGTTTATATAGAATATTAAGTTTCATGTAAAAGATATACTTGAATTTAAAAGAATTCCCTTAGGTAAAAATTGAGTTAGTATTAAGTGCTTTTTCACAACTTTTCATAAAGTGGATTCATATGGGTTATTTAAATAATCTCAATCATTTATTTACTTATTCCTACTATTTTTTAAAAACTTTCTTTTTGTTTTCTGAGTTTGAGTAACTAAGAAGAGCATTTCTCTTATATAATACCAATATGATTAAGCTTTCAAAGTCTAAAAAAGCTGGCTCACAGTTTGGGTACTGGACACAATCTAAGGTGTGTATAAAAAAAAAAAGAATTACTATTTTAAAAAACCATAGAAAATAGGGAAAATAGTAATTAAATAACAAAATAAAAAATGATTGGTGTAATTATATAAGTATATTCATATCAAGACAAAACAATATAAATTGAAAACGGCCAGCGTTCTAGATATAAAACTCTTTACGTTCATAGATTTATAGTTAATAACAAATTACAAAAAATTCTTTAAGTCTACTCAATTTACAAAAATATATAAACAAAATTAACCACTATTTAATAAATAAGTAAGTACTTATGTAATTGTACAACTTGCTTATGCCTACTTAATTTTCATCTATTTAACCTCGCTTAACCTTAATAAGTGAGCAATCCCATTTTCATTTACAACGAAATATTTACTTTGGATGGGACTGTTAAGCGTTAAACTATTATCTTTGAATGTCATAAATACATCTTGAAATGTGTATTACACTTATCTCAAGATGTGCTCGTAGCAATTCCAACAGTGACAAACTCAACCACTCAAAAACACTCGAACTTTACACAACACTATCCTCTTCCATCTACTTTGTTAAATTTGGCGTAATTTTACTTTTTTACAACGATTACTTCACATAGTTAAGAGTTAACTTTTTGTTTATTGGCGCCTAATAGGCACCAAAGAACAAGACTTCCCTACGATTTGTTTGCTGCTGAAGGAATTGCAATTCAAAATTACACAAGTCTTGCTACTGGTTGACAAGATAAAGTGAGCAAATTCGACAAAATAGAACTTGCAAGGAAAACAAAAATGGAATGCAGTGATTGACCAAGTTAGTGTAAATAGAAGAAAAATCTCACACTAATTGTATCAAGTATTTTAGAGTAATACTCCTCTTACAAAAAATAATCTTCACAAATCTCAAAATAAATTTTTAACCAATCATCATTATTTATTGTATCTCATTTACATCATCCTACTACTTAATGATTGGCTAAAAAAACCTTTTATAAATTTTGTGAGTCACTTTTTGTGAGAGAAGCATTCTTCATAATTTATAGTCTTGGAATCCAAACAACCAAAATCATTAAAATCTAAAGGTCCTCACCCTTCTGTCGTACTAGTGTCTGACTATACCATAAGTATAAAAGGGGATACAAAGACATTGAATTAAAGTTTTAATTTCAGAACTTGTCAAAGCAAATCCGCTACGCAACACCATTGGCAGGCATTGATAACCCCTCATTTCCCATCAATTTCTCTACAATCTTCTTCAATGCAGGAGCACTCACACCGCAATCTTTACCAACAAAGCAGGATCTACCTTCTTCAGCTGCCTTGCAAAGCTGTGGATCCAATGGAACCTTACCAAGAAAGGGCACCCCCATTTCGTTGCACATCTTTGCTGCTCCACCACCACTACTATCAAACACTTCACTGCAAGCAATCAAATTCAGCATTTCTGGCGCTTTTTCTCTCAAGTATTCCCAAACCCACTCGGTGACATCTCTCTGCTCCCCCATATCCGTCATTTTCATAAACTTGAAATCTATGATAGGCTGGCAAAGACCACTCATATTCTCTACAACCCCAAGAACTTTCACTCCAACTTTCTTGCAAAAGCTCACCTCTTTCCTCACATCAATCAATGAGACTTGTTGAGGAGTGGTAACTATGATTGCACCATCTATTCTAGTGGCATCAAGGCACTGGACAATTGAAATGTGCTCATCTGAGGTCCCTGGTGGAGCATCAACTATGAGAAAGTCAAGTTCCCCCCAGTAGACATCCTTCAGAAACTGCTTGATAAGCCCATTTTTGCGTGGACCCCTCCATATAACAGCTTCATCGGGGTGAGGAAGCATGAATCCAATTGACATGACCCCGAGGTTGGACTCCACATAGACAGGAGACCAACCAAGGTTGCTCTGGTGTATCTCTTGACCTTCTAGGCCAAGCATCTTTGGGATGCTTGGACCACAAATGTCAATGTCAAGAAGACCCACCTGGAAATCCATTGCTGCTAAAGCATACGCCAGCTGGGCAGAGAATGTGCTCTTACCAACTCCTCCTTTTCCTGATAAAACCAATATCTTATGCTTCACAGTAGCCATTCTTTCTGCAATGGCTACCAGGTCTGCAGAAACAAATGCAAACAACATGTAAAAAACACTCTCAATGTAAGTAATATCAATATAGAATTGTAAATATGTCATATTAATGACAAACAAAAGAGTTTTCATACACACACACAAACAAAAACAAGACAAAAATCTACTGATAACTGATAGAAGAAATAAAGCTTATATTTGTGCAGTTATAATACCATATCCTATCACCATTAAACATAAAAGAGAAAAAATTGGAGGGACCACAGAGAATATTTTCAGGATATTGATCCAGTAAAACAAAAAGAAAAAAGATCAATATGTTAAAATAACTTGATCAATTAATCACTCATCAATAAAATATTGGAGAGAACACTTTATATAAAGCATGTCATAAGCTGGGTCATTATACCAGCCTGCTGTCAGTTAAAGCAGGACAGTAACAGTTACAAGTTACAACAGTACACAAAAAACTAAGATATGTGAGACTTAAACAAAAACTAAGATGATTTTCTCCCAAAATAGTTCATATTGAAAAAATTGCTAAAACTGGCTCTCAATTGAGTAAAATTAAATGAACTAAAGGGGAACTAGATATCAGGAAACATATTTGTGATAATTGCCTATTGGCTATTACACCAGGATCTAAACATTTTTACTCAGTAGCTTCTACAATAATGGGTACATGTGAGGTAGGGCAATAAAAAAAAGAACTTAAATTGAAGCCAACCTTTAGTCAA
Organism: Ceratonia siliqua; assembly: GCA_034509205.1. NCBI lineage: Eukaryota > Viridiplantae > Streptophyta > Magnoliopsida > Fabales > Fabaceae > Ceratonia > Ceratonia siliqua. The sequence continues at coordinate 2,367,033 of JASKGM010000012.1, read as the reverse complement.
TTACCCTACACTGTTAAGAAATCATAAATATAACCCTTAGAAGGCAATGCTTTCCATCACATCACATGTGCAAGGGATTAAAAACTCTTAACTCGATTGAACAATTAATGGAGTAGACAACGCAAGACTACATCCTTGAAAACAAAAATCGCAAATGCTTCCTTGCTTTAATTTCGGTCATACGACATCCCCCAAATCCAGCACATGACATGGGTGTGAAGGAGGTCATTTTCTCCCTCTTAAATACGTACATAGAATGCCTTGCAAGTCATTAGTAACCTTACTCCAAGTCGGGGGGAAAGAGTAGCTTTCATTTTATGGTAAAAAATTCATTTATACCAGTTATTTCACAAGAAAAAAAAGAAGAAAACCCGGGATCGATTGAATTTCAAGTTTTAAATTTCACCAATAAGATACGAAGACTTACTTCACATCACCTAAACTGTCCTCTTTTTTTAACTGGGGAAGAGGTAAGGTGGGTTGAAGAGATAAGGGGAGATTAAACCAGACTAGAACCCCATATTTCTCAAGTAAACAAGGTTAATTGAACTCGAAGGTGCAAAAGAAGAAAAGAAAAGCGCAACGTGATTATATTCGTAAAGTCGACGTGAGAGAGAAAGGGAACCTGGGTCAGGTCCTTTAGGGGCAGTGGCACAAATTTGTTGATTTGGGCATCCATCGCATGCGTCGGATTTTCCTGCAGACTCGGATTGAGGACCTGGGCAATCTGAAAATGATGATAAAAAATTAACAAAAGCAAATCCAATTATTCTTCACACATGAAGAGAAAAGAAAGAAAAGGCACAAAATTCATACGCTCGTTGGCATTCTCAGGAATATCTCCGTTCTCCATGGCACCTCTTGCCGCCTTCTACTTCAAATTTGGGGAGGTATGGTCCTCTTCTATATCTACAAGGTCTTGAGAAGAGATGAGGGACTGACAATGACAGAGTCGGTTTAAGAGTTCAGTTGCAAACTTGGAATGAAAGGTCAAACAGACGACGCCGTCCAACAAACGGAAACCCAAAAATAACCCTAACCCCATATTTCAGCTGACAAATCCCAACACCAAGTGACTAAAATCATCAATTTTGCACCTTCAGCAGTGTAAGTAGCAAAACCATTTAAGAACTACAGCGAAGGCGAAACCCACATACCTGGTGCGAAGAGCGACAACAGAGATCTGAAGCGGTGAACTCCCGCGAACTGAAGAGAACTGTTCGCACTTTCAAAGCGGAGGATAAAAAGTAACAGCCACTGCCCCAGTGCCCCGTGCCCTGCCTTGACTCCTGAATCACCGAATTGTCTGAGACGGTAGATTGGGCCATTGTGATGGGAGTGATGTAAATTCTTATTTTTCCAAGATAAAGAAAATGAAAATAATTTTATCATAATTATTCAAAGATAAAATATTATGTCATGTATAAATTTCACAAAGAAATAATAATAAAAAACTTTAAATGTAATTCCTCAAATATGTATGGATTTCACTTTTTTTTTTGTATTTTAAATTTATGAAGGACACGATAAGTTTAGCAGGACACATTTCAATTTGACAACAGTACATTTTTTATTTTTCCCTCAAACACTTGATTTACTTTTTCAAAATTTTTAAATAATATATTCATAATAAATAATTATAATAATATTATTGTATTTTAAAATTTTATTAAAATTTTTTATATGAAATTTATATTTAAAATTTTTTAATTGTAAAATTAATTCCTAAGTTTACCGAAGATTTTAGCTAGTTGTTAGGCATATGAATTTGGACTTTTTTGTATTATGAAAAAAACATGATAATGTCATATTTGAAGAAAAAAATAAACATAATATGTATGCACTCTAAAATAATAAATATAAATAAAATTCATTAATTAAATAATAAATTTTAAATATTATGTTTATCTTTATTTACATATAACAAAGTTAGGCTCTTTTTAAACATCGGGATATGCCTATGAATTTGAACGCATGATAGGTGATTTTGGTGAAAGACCAAGTGATATAGCTTAAAAAAATGAAAATAGTAGATTGTATGAAAAATAGGAATCATGTATACTTTTTAATTTGAACCATAAACATTAATCTAATAGTTGTAAATCATTTTTCTCATATCTCACGTAAAGAAAATAATAAATGCATTGATATTGCATGTAAATTTTCAAAAATATATACATATTTATATAGTATATTTTAATTTTTTTTAAAGGTCCGTATGATGCATGTTGGTTTTAATATATATAGATGGAATGGGGTGCAAAATAATCTTAAACAAATGTAAAATTTTGTAAACATAATATTGTTAATAAATTCTTAGGTGGCAAAATTGGTTGGGTTAGTCCAATTCAATCTAAAAACATATTAGGATTAGACTACCAAAATATTAACCCTAAAAAAATTGAGCTTGATAGATCCACGCATGCCAAAAATTAAAAAAAAATGATATGAAAAGAGTTTAAATGCAATATATTCATAATTATTTTTTTTTGTAATATAATATTTGTAATCAACCTAATTAATTGACTTTAATCTATTTTCTCTTTAAAAGTTTAACATTTTTTTTTTATACTTTTCTATTAGAACTTTGTCATCAAATATATTGAAAAAAGCTAAACAACAATGAAAAAACTTAATTCTTTTTACTTTTAACTCCAATAAATAAATTAACCAATACATAAGAATTGTAAGAAATAATGAATTATAATTTAAATTAAAAGCAAAACATCCCGTTAAAATAATAGAAAGTATAAAATATAATTCATATAAAATATAACAAAATCATTAATTTTTTATTTTTTAAATATTACTTTTCTCTCTCTTTCTTCATTCTTTCATAATTTTTATTATTTAATAAAGGAAAAATTGTTAGTATTTTTGAAAAGTATCATTCTAATAAATTTTATTAAATAACTTAAAATTAAAAAATTATAATTGAATATATAAAATAATAAAATCAAATATATATATATATATGTATTTTATTTATTATTTTAATATTTTTAATACAAAAATAATATTATAATCATTAATAATTATAGTTAAAATTAAACTCATCTAATAATATACAGCCTAATTTAAATTCATATTAGCCCAATTCTATTACTCAATTGATTGGCCGAGCCAGTCAGTTTGTCAAGTATATTATCCTCATACAAACCAACCTATACGAATAAAATCAGAGAAGTCGTCGGTAAAAGACAGTACGAGATATCAGTGACTTACGGGAATGTGAAGTAATGTCAGAAGCAATTAGAATCATTCCCCAATCACATAAACCATGTTTGAAGTAAAGCAACTTATGAACTGGCAACTGCCCCATTGTGTTGTACGGTTTCTTTTGATAAAAGACAGAACAGCAAATTGATGGATTACAAGCTCTACAATAAGTGCATCTGACGAAAAGGTACATATACCAAGTGTAAGTGGAAAAGTTGTTGTGTTTTTGCTTCAGATATATTACACAGCTAAGAAGAAGAGCAGAACCTTGAATTGTCCTCCGTTATACCAAATCATGCTGTTTGACAAGCTGGCTTCTCCTTGGAGTGATTTCCAACTTCAATTACAAGCCACATCAGTACACATCCAGAGCAGCACATTCTTCTTCACTTCAATGAACGTTCATAAGTTTTCCTGCAGGTGGCACCATATCCTGAAGTTGCCCTCGTTCAGAGAGTTCTACACAAGCAGCATCGTTACACCCACCATCCAGAGCAAAAAAAATTTTATTCACTTCGAAAAACTCAAGACGCAAGTTCCACTGCAGGAGGCACCATATAATGAAGACGCGGTCGTTCAGAAAAAGTCATGCACAAGCAACATCAGTACACCAACCATCAAGAGCTGCACATTCTTCTACACGTCAATGAAATCAGACAAATTTTGCTGCAGGAAGCCCCATATCAATAAGCTGCCCTAATCAGTAATGGCTACGAACATCCCTCCTCTTCTACTCCACAGCTAAAATCAATATTATTAGTATTCTTTTTTCTCTTCTTTATTCAATCTAATTTATTGTTTCCCTCCTGAATCATTGCATTTTCTTCCTTTCTCCTTTTCCTCAACACACAGTTCAAAGCAACCTATCTGCAAATAGAGTTCAAGAATTTGCTCAATCACCTCACAACTTAAATGTCAGTGACTGTCACTAAGGAAGCAGCCTTTAAGACTGGAAGACTGTATTCAGCTAGTTGATTGTTGTGAAGCATTGCGCAGCAGAGATTCTCGGTACTAATCCCCAAAGGCCAATCTGTCAGGGTTAAGATGGCAGATTGGCCATCTCAGAAAGAATTGCTTTTCCTTGAAAAATCAAAGGCTTGAACCCTAATACAGCTTGGCTTTTTTATCACTCCTATGTAATGGTCAGGCTACAAAATAGGGCTAGAAGCCTGACCAGAAGCAAGCTTTCATCCATGCCTGGTTCAACTTGCGCTTCAAAATCCAGACAACCAAGTGCACAGGTTCTGATTCAAAATGTACAAAGATACTGCATATGCCAGGGCTACTCCATTAGCCATAGAGGCAAAACTGATACATGGTCCTTTGACTAATAACAGTACATTGAGTAGGTTCCTTTTCAACTGGCTTATCTGGACAACTCAGCAGTTGGTTCAAACAATTCAAACAAAGCAAGTCCAGACAGAATGTCTCCTCATAATCATAGTCCTTAATGCACCGTCCACAATGGATACAACGGGCTATGCACACTCTGCAACCCCTACACAACTGAGAAGCCTGATGTTTCAGTTGGCAACTCTCTGCAGGGCAATCATAAACAAGTCCTGGCTTCTGGCATCTAGGACACACCTCAATGTCAATTACACGGTCATCGTCACATGTGGAATATGAAACCCATCTGTGGTAAAATTGTGGCTTCTGGTCTCTCTGTTGCAAATATTTGTCTGCATCTAGTAAGTCCTTCAACTCTTCAAATTGCTGGTTTGTCACACGAGCAAGCCCACCAATTTTTAAGTGCCTTATGCCAGGTTTTCCAGCTGACTTTAGGGCCCTCAGGTTGGGTAAGATGCCCTCAACAGTAAGCCTAACACAACCTTGCACACTTAGCTGAAAGAGGTGCATGCAAATATCTAAGTTCCTCAATTGAAAAGACATGGACAAATACAATTATAAGAAATATTTACATAAAATAAAAATATCAAAACAATAAGAACAAAGATAAGGATTTCCCTGAGAAATATAGCAAAGGACATAGACCGGTTGCACTCATAAATCACCAGTAAAGAAATATAGTTAATACATTTGCCAGCAGCACAAGCATCTTCAATTGTCAACATATGTTTCTAATAAGTATAGCTCTCAAACACAGATATTTTTTTCTGATACTCTTTAGTCTTTATATAAAGAAATATTTCAAATTTTATCAACTCTACGAGAAGGATATAATTCTTTTACAGCTGCAGGTTGTGAGAAGTAACAAGGAAAAAGAATAAAATAAAGCCTCATGTATTTAGCACGCAAATATGACAAGATATGACTGAACAGCCTACAATAAGTGATAAAGTAAAAATGACAGTAAACTGTAAGTGGCACTGGAATAACTTCAGGTGAATAAGTCCATGCTATGTTTCAGATCATGTTACAAATACTGACCTTCATCAGTCTTGGGTTGCTTTGGAGAACAGATCTCAAACCACTATCAGTGATGCTTACGCAATTCACTAGGCTCAAGCATTGAAGAAAGCCTTGAGCCCTGCTAGTTAACTTTATCAGTATAGCATCATTAATCCTCAGACCTAATGACTGATCAATGTGTACACTCCTCCATAACAGAGGATCCCCTCTGACAGTGTCACACAAAGATCTGCAAACCTGTTCAACTGAAAGAAGGTCCTGGACACCTAGATAATTCAACACCAAAAACATAGCATCATGCGGAATACCTGCTTCGCCATCATAATCAATTTTGGGGGAATTTTGCAACTTTTCTGCTTCGCTGCTCAAAACCCAACTGCCCCTATGACTAGTAGGCAGAAACTTCCCCACATTCCCATCAGCTACAAGACCACTGTCATACAATCCATCAAATATCTGAAATCCACCGAAAACATCATCTGAAACTGACATTTCATTGCCTTTGACGTTACCTCCTGGAGGAAAATTCCCAGCGCCATTCCAACTCCAATTTAGACCCGCAAAGAGTCGACAATCAACCTTTGTATGGGTTTCATCCAGCCTACACACATCATACTCTGACGGGAAATCCCATTCAAAATCTTGAATCCAATCCGAGATTTCTGGGAAGGTAGACTTTATTATGTTCATGCCAAAAGGATCCCTGGGTAAGCGATCAAGAATATCATCAACTACTACTGCCGCTGGGTCATCAAAGCCCTCCAATTCAGCATTGACCATTTCGCCACATGCGTTATCTTCCAATGCCCTATTGAAACTACAAAAACTCCAAGAATTACCAAAACAACCATAATTCTTAAACAAATAACCATCGACGACTGGCCCAATTGAGGGATACAAACTCTTCTCTGGTGGAATTGAAAAGCTCGATTGGCAAGAAAAATTAAGAGCCATATTCTAACAATACTCTCTGCACCTAACCAAACTGACGAAAATAACAGAACCCCTATTGCAGAAATATATCCTCAAAAAACAACCCCATTTCGATGCAAATAGATCCTTCTCCTATTCCCAGGAAAAAAAACGGAAATCCAATTACATAGAGTACAAAAGACCCTTTTTATCAGGAAAGCATACATTATATATAGGAATCCTGGTTCCTGAGAGAACCTGATCTACAATACCCATGTTTCCAATTTTTCCAATTACGTTGAAGGGAAAATAAAAACATACACCTCCAACGCACTGATTGAATATGGCAGAAAAGAAAATAAAAAACAATGAGAAAAAGAGAAGAGTAGCAATAAACCCAAGTAAGGGAGGGACCCAATCAATTCACTCATAGATCTAGGCTTTGCAGAAAGCAGTCAGAAGGCATGAAACGAAGTATAGCCGAGAAAGAGAATCTAGGGTTTGGCCCAAGTGGATTTGCCGCGAGAGAGGCGATTAGCGGAAAAATAATTTGGACAAGAGAATGTAGGGTTTGAACCACCCCACCCATGAAACACAATGCAGAGAGGAAGGACAGGTACAAAGCGAAAAATAAGAGGGAAAAGTGGGAATTGGAATTTGGAACAGCCGAACAGAGAGAATTTGAGCTCAAAATTAGGAGAGGGAGAGAGAGAGGAGGCGGGCAAAAGAGAGAGAACAGACGCGTGGAAGAAACAAGAGTGAGAAAGTCAAGTGCCTGACCAATTATATGATTGGAGGGGATTCATCATGGCTCTCCTCCTTTGGAGGTTGGGTTGTGTTTGGATTTGACTTTTAAGCTCTTAATTGAAAAGAAAAACAAAACTTAACATTTTAGTTAAATTAAAAAAATATTTTGATTATTAACATACTTTTTTTCATAAGTAATCATCGTCTATAGCTCAAACATTAAAAAAAGTAAAATTACATAGTAAAAAAAAGAATAAAATTTTAATTTTAGAAAATTAACTATTATTGCTTTGAATGAAAAAATATATTCTTGTAAGAATGAGCATGGTTCGGTTTTGAACCAAAATATTAATCAAACCAGTCAAAATTTTATGTTTTGGTTTGGTTTGGGTTTATAGTATTTTAAAGTAAAAATCGAACCGACCAAACCATTATGCAGTTTGGTTTAGTTTGGGTGGTCGGTTTAGATGCACAAATTTTGTAACACAATTCAGAATTTCAGTGATATTTTTTTATACTTTCAATATCAGTACTACTAAATACTAAATACTAATAATGAAATATGTCAATTTGAGCTACTTATACCACACAATTGATTCAATTTGGTATAACAAATTCACAAAATTATATTATAAACTCAGTCTCAAAACTAAATAGTAAACTCTTAGTTACCTGAGAAAGAGAAACTGTCTAGACTTGACTACTTAAGAGCAATTTTCAGCATATCAATCTCAGCATATAACATTATAACCTCAAGGCATCAACTGTTTAGGTAACATATGTAAATTAAATATAATAGGCAATTTGGTTCGAGTGAATCGCGATTTTGAAACTCTAAAATCGTTAACCGAACTACTGATGGTTCGATTTTAGTACTGTTCAACCGAACCGAACATGGTTTGGTTCAATTAGTTTTTCATACGATTTGGGTCGGTTTGGGCAGATTAGCGGTTCAACCCGCCCAATTACTCACCCCTATATTATTGATTAAATATTAACATGTTTTGTATAAAATATCAGGCATAATAATAAAGATGGAATAGAATATTGAAAATAACAATAATATTATAGATTATGATTATATGAGTATGGCCAAACATGAGTATCTTGGTTCATTAATATAAATTATTATATTATTAATATTTATAATAATTGTTAATAACTTTAGATAATAATTATCTAGTGAATTTAATTTACTTTATTTAGGAATTAGTTATTAAATTGACTTAGTAGACTTATTAAACTTAATTACAGTAAAGATTATTATTGAATTTTGATCCTCTCCAATTTTTTCTCTCTTACAAATCTCTTTCCCTTCATGTTCTTCTTGTTCTACACCACATAGCGGCAAAGGAAAATGAGCGATGACAAATAAGAAGAATGAGGAAAGGGGGAATAAGGGATTGCCCAACTTACAGTCTTAGAGATAACCATGCCACTAATTATGCTTTTCATTTGAATAAAGTGCTACAAATTGATATTAGATGCAGACAGTTTATTTATATTTCAAAGCTTAATTTTAAAACCTTGGGAGTCTGCGAGCTGGCAATTTTAGCTATTTTTAGATTTTTTTAATATTATTTAGAATATTTTAAATTTCTTTTCGCTACTCTTTGTTTTATCTTAATTAGTTTATATAGCACAACATTGTTTTAACTCATTATTTAATTTCACTTTTATCATTCTTATCCTCTAACATATCTTATAAATCTATCCAACTTTTTAACAAGAATATTTGGTATTTGCATCCTATCTTTACTATATTTGTCCCTTTCATATCCAACTATTCCATCTAATCACAGATTAATTAACTAGACTTATACCATGTGATATAAAGGGAAATTTATAACTTCTCCAGGATATTTCTGATCTCCACTGCCATCACTCTTTATATATACATCCACAAATATAACCTTTTTAGTTTCATCACACATTTAGCAAATCATTCATTGGACCAAAAATAGAAAACATATTATTCACCTCTTAATAATATTGGCCAGATGCCTCTTGAGCATGTAATAATTTCATCGGATTAAATGATAAGATACTGCTACTACTTAATCAGCTTTATTCAATTTTTTGCATTATTTCAGAGGCAGATCACGTTACACAAACTGTGTCAACCACTCATTTTTCTTCAAATGCTTTTACACACCCATAACGAGAAAGTATTGTTCTAAGGGCAGCTTAAGCTTATTGCGAATAAGCCATTAAACAAACTCAGGCAGGGTAGATAAGCTATTATAACAATGGACACCTCTACAACGTAGGAGGGATCCATATATAACCATGTGTTTGGACATAACCAGCTTTTTCCAGCAGCTCATCCGCTTCTGCTGGACCTCTGCTTCCTGGTTCATAAGGTAATGACTTGAACTCTCCCTTATCAATTCTGTGCAAAAGTGGGGTAAAGATCTCCCAGGATGCCTGTTAACAGACAAAAGTACAACCCATTAGAGTTGGGAATCAAGACCCTGTTGCAATAATCTATCACACATACGATCATGTTACCTTCAACTCATCTCTTCGGACAAAATGTTGCTGATCACCTTTAATTCTGTAAAACAAATTCAATTCCCATTACTATTTGATCCAAAAATGCATTTCTTGAAAACAAGTAATTTCTTAGTAATGCATGCAGATCCTAACTAGAACTTAATGTATCTGCGTTACGTTTAAAAACAATTAAAATCCATAAACTTGAACTAGGAAAAGGATCATACGTGTCAAGAATTAGACGCTCATAAGCCTCTGGGATGGTAACCCCTTGATAACGCTGCCTATATGACAAGTCTAGTTCACTTTGCACTGTTGACATCTCCAGTCCAGGTTGCTTGACCTGCATGAGACAATAAACCAGTCAGTCCACTCTTATAGATATCATGAAATTTGTTTTAGCATTTTATGTCCAAAGCTTAGTTTCATTACACAAACCAGTCTGCACGAATAATTTGCAAAAACTCAAGCCTTAAGGAGAAGTACCATTAACATAATCTGATATTTGAATGTCCCAAAACCCACTTGAAGAATAAATTATTAAAACAAAGAACAGATGCTTTACAAAAGAATGTATTTCTACTATTAGAACATGACCAAATATTTCTTTGACAAATTAGTCTACAGAATATTGACAAATGTGGCAGAGGGACTCCTTCAGTAAATTGTTAGCCACATTTTAACTAGAAAAGTTGCCACCTTACATTTCAAGAAAATTGATTTCAATAATCGCAAATGACATTTCAATAACTCAAGGTAATCAGGTCAAACAAGTTGCAGAATTGTTCTCATTATAGGTTATCAGAGATTCAGAATGACTCACCGTAAGCTTCATGTAAATAGCTTCTGGAGGCTGCAATCGTATAACAAACTCATTTCTCCCCTGCTTTTTACCTAAACAAGTTCAAAGTAAGGTTTATGCATAAGTTGACATATAGACCACAAGGTATCTGATCAAGACGTAGAAGAATATAAGCTATCTAATATTTATGTTAATTGTCAAGGTATTCATACTGTGAAAATAAAGAACGGGCTCTCTATTTTTTTTAAAAGAAAATCACTGTAATAACATAATTCTATGTACAGACCAGTTAGAGTATGAAATATGTTTGTGAACAACTCTTGCAACACCCATTGATAGAGAAAATTTCAATTCGTGCTTCAATAAAAGAACAAGAAATAGTTTATGCATTCATGACAATAGACACCAAAGTTCAAACACATCCTCCCAGACCTTATGCATGACTCAAGATTCATGTAGAGTGTAGATAACAAAAGATACAGAACAAAAGCTTGTATTGAAGAGAATTCACCCAGATATTCAAAGGTCTGGTGACATACACTTGAAAATATCACCAGGAACATCCTTGAACTGAACCCGTATCTCTGCCTTCCTTGAATTTAGAGCCTTCCCTGCCTTTACAATAAAAGGAACACCTGAGGGAAAAAGAAGTTTGGTGCGAGGATGTATCAATTGTCATTTGATTGATCAAATGCACAAAAATCTATAACAGAATAGAAAATAAACACCACAATGAACATGGACTATATCTGTAATGTTATTTATCCAAATCATTCAGCAAAAAGAAATCAAAGGAAGGTCCATAAATTATACCCACAATGCAAATTGGGTTTATTAGGAAAGAAATGCTGGAATTTTTCTCATACCTTCCCATCTTTCATTGTGTATTCGCAGAATACAAGTTGCAAAAGTCGGAGTGTTTGAATGGTCAGGTACAGTTGGGTCATCCCTGTAGCCTTCATATTGTCCAAGAACAACCTCATCATCTCTAATAGGAAGTACTGATTCAAGAACCTGCACTTTTACATAGCAACCAGTAAGTGTTATAGAGGAACACTAAGACCCAGCGCTTAAAATCTAGTTAAGCGCTTCAGGGAAAGTTGCTAATTAGCAGATATAAGAATATTCCTCCTTGCTGCAGTTGCAAGTATGCATAACCAAACTTGAAGAGCAAGAGGTTGGTACTGACATTGATTGCTTCATATCAAGACCAGGAAGGTCAAAATAAAATAACAACAGGTAGTAGCAACTTCCATGTAAACTGAATGAATAGAGACACACCTTCACTTTCTCATCACGAATGTGCTCAGGCTTGAGAGAAATAGGTTTTTCCATAGCAACCAAGCAGAAAACCTGAGTTGGTAGAAAAATAGTGAACACAGTTGACATATTAGGTTGACAAATGTCTGACGTAACAAGGTTAAGAAAAATATTTGATCTTGCAAAGTGTGTTCAAGCCATCAAGAAAGTATTAAGCTTTCTAATCAAAGCTGATGGCAGACCTAAGTGCACTTATTATACTTAGTAAAATTATAACTCAGGGGAGCAGTAAATCTAAGTAATATTATGGTGTCTAGTTATTGGACAGAAGTATCTACTTGACACTGCAGTGTGGTGATAATGTTGTCAACATAAATGAAATCAATTTCAGTTAAAATGAAGGCTCACCTGCAGCAGATGGTTTTGAATTATATCTCGAATAATTCTGTCAAGTAGAAGTAGTAAATAAATTGATTATAATTTTGTAGTCATTATAATAGATATTTAACACAAAATAGTCAATAACAGAAATTTTCAAAAACAGCAGACACTTAGGATAACAATTTAGAAGTTTGATCTCAATGTTCTTCATCTCAGAATCGATTGTTGGCATAAATTGTCATTTGACAACATATTCAACAAACTAATTAGAGACAGTTTACCATACATACCCATACTGATCAAAATATCCACCACGACCTTCAGTTCCAAAATCCTCCCGGAAAACTATCTGCCACGAAACAGACAACCAAATACTCAAGTTTAAAATGGCAGCATATAATTGGTAATGTTGTAGCTGAATTAGGCAACAGTAGTTAAGAGAAAATTTGACATGCCCATGAAAAGAAAAAAAGTTGACAGATATGATGGGGCAAACTATGAATTGTCAAGTGCATCTAACAGTTCCTACCCTAATTTCAATTATGTTACTGAAGTTGACAGACATGATGGGACAAACCATGAATTGTCAAGTGCACCTAATAGTTCCTACCCTAATTTCAATAATGTTACTGAAGTTTAACCCTTAACCTAATATTGTGACTTTGACAAGACAAGTATACTCACCTGTACATTGTCGATGTTATCACGATTCCAAAGAGGCAAGAAAAAGCGGTTTGCAAAACGAAGTACTAACTGCCAATATCAGTCAAATAATGAGGAATTAGGCAAAATTCATGAAACAAAGTAACAAACAACAAGTAAGCCATTATATACTCATTTATTACCATATTCTGCACTAATTCCTTTCCCAAGTAGTGATCAATACGGTAAATCTGTGGTTCCTCAAACAACTCTCCAATCTGGGTACTGAGTTGCTCTGCAGATTGTAGATCCTTACCAAAAGGCTTCTCAACAACAACACGTGTCCATCCGCCGAGATCAGCTAAGAAAAGGAATTAGATGAAGCCATTAATAAAAGCATTATTAGATGTCTTGGATTACAAACAGGAACCATAAAATGGAAGAGAAAATAGGAAAATCTCATATGTTCATGATACAAAAGGTTATAGTACAGAATTGGAAGACTATGGAGAAACTAGACACCCAAATATCTGCTTTGCTAAAGCTAATTATCTGACTGAAATTTGGGTTTTCCTCAAAATTCTTTCTTACCATTTTAAACACCAGAAATATAACATAGCTACAACTAATAATGCAGCAAAGCAAAATCTAAGCAACACATTTCAACAACTAAAAGCGGCTACATGACACGGCATTAACTTCAATTCAAATCCAGTATTATAAAGAAAAAGATCAATCTGGCAGAAAGCAGACAAGTAACCTACATTTAATTAAAGGAGAGAAGAGCCTAAAATTTGATTCCAAAATGAAGTCTATACTAGTTTTCTGGCAGATCATGACTTTCAACAGCTGTTAAGCTAGGGCATAGAAAGCTTCATTTTTTGGTCCTTTCAAAAACATTTGCAACCAAATTGAGAAATATCCATTATAAAATCTTACATTTATTCATGCAACAAGTCTTGATCATCCTGCAAACAGATGGATATACTGAAGGAGGAAGCGCAAGATAGAAAAGCCTTCGAGATGAACCCTCCGCACTATTTTTCAAAACTTCATGCTCTGAAATCTCTCTATCCAACAAGCGGAAACCATCCTCAGAATCATAAGAGCCACTTACATATTTGATCTAAAACGAAGAGAAAGGGAGGAAGTGAACATTAGACCATTGGGAAGAGTATTATACTTTTTTTAGTGAAAGAATTAAGGAGAATCTATAAAATGAAGCAAGAATGCTGTACTAACCAGTTCCAAAAAATTTGATACATCATTCAACTGCTGAGGGGATGCATCTTTGTCATGAACAAGATAGCTGCATATCAGATAAAAACCAATTCCCTATCATTTGTTATACTTGTAAACAGTTGAAACACTCATGGATGAAATTCATAAACTAGTAAGATACCATGAAGCATATTATAAAGTAACTTTGTCAAAGCAGCAGCAAGCAAATCATAATATAACAATCGTAAAACAACTTCATTGTGAATTGTATCAACAAATATAAAGATAATGATCCAGGAAATATGCTTAATTATTTACGTAATTCAAAGAATACAATTAGAATTGAAATAAATTTAGTTTACAAACAAATTACCATGAACAATTGTGAAGCATAACTGATTACCAAAGGGATTTTTTTTTTTTTACTGTTTTTAGGAATCTTGGGAAAAAGAATATATATTTAAAAAATCAGTAAAATGCCTCACCTACGTAAGCGGTTTCTTAATTCATCATCAGAGATTTTTGTCCTTGCATAGCCAAAAATATGAACTTCATCTGGAGGTAGGAACCCCTGCAAATAAAGCCACCAAAAGTCAGAAAAATTAACAGTAGTTCTTGGTTATTGAAGAGAAACTGAAGGCTAATAAAAAAAATTCTCGGTAATCTTCCATTAAAAAGAGGAATTAAAAATAAACAGTTAAATGTCAGATACACATGTAGAAAATATGAATAGCTTTAAAATTTTCAGCTTGAGCTTGATCAGACACAACACAACTGAGACACATTCTGTTAAGGGTTTGCCATCGGTCCATCAATAGTTTCATGGTCATCTAAATTGAAGTTCTATATCACATGCTAATAAACATGATCCACAATGATTTAGTCCATGTCACATAAATTGGATGCCAGCAAACCTGCCGATATAGGTGGAAAAGTGCTGGGAATGTCTTCTTCTTAGCCAGATCACCAGAAGCACCAAGCACAACAATGGAGAGAGACCCAGTTTCAGGTTCATTTTCTATCTCTCTTGACGGGGAATCACTACTAAAGCTAGATCTTTTCTCAACAAACCATTCACGTGATCCCATCTTCTAGCAGTACCAGAAAGATAGAACAACTTTTCAATTTACTGGGGTGATCTACAGCAGCTTTTATCTGAATCAATTAGAAGTCAGAAGTAAGTAAATATCCTACATTGATTTTGATGACAGAAGGTAAATTGGACGACAAATATGAGTGCCCACACTCCAGAAGGGATGACATTTATTCCCAATAACAGAGAACCCACTGATTGGGCAATCATAAAACTAGCATAAAAACCAAATATATCATCCCAAAATTACACAAATGGCCAGATCATCAACTCATAGTCTTCTACAGAAATACATCAAACCATCCAAATACAATACTTTCTGGTATGAGATAAAAATTTGCGTCGTAAATCTCAATTTCAAACAACAGAGAAAGAAACATAGGTCATACGGATGAACAAAATAAACCCAAAATTATTTTTTAACTTATCTTCTTAGAAAGATAAACCGCTAATAGACGGTTGACTATGAAAAGCTTCCACAAGTTAGCAACAGGACAGTTAAAAAACAAAGTAAAAGAGAAGTTCCCTTCAGTATCTGCAGACACGCAAACATACTGTAAACAAACGATTTTAGAAAGAAAGAGGCCAACCCAAGAATTAAACATTCCAACTAAACGAAAAAAGAGATTATCCTTGCATTGATCTAAAATTGATCACAAGGCATATAAAGTAAATAGATCGAGCTTCACAATTGATGTCAAAGCAAAAGATATTAAGAAGTGTATGGTGTACCCATAAACGAAAATAGAGTTTGCCTTCATGAGATCAAAACCTTTATCCATATTAGAACACAAGGAAAAAAAAAAAAGATTAAGAGGAAGAAGAATGAAGCGAAGTTAGAGGGAATAGTACCAGTTTGATGCAAAATTTGGGTCGGAGCACGAAGTTAAGAGCTTGAGCGTCCCTTTTAAGGCTTGAAAATACTCAGTTGCCTTGTTCACCAACTTCCTGTTCATTGGTTTTCACCGGTCCGAGCCCGTAGTCGACACAGTCGACAAGTGATGATACAAATTCGCTTTCCCTTCATTTTCCGCTATTTCTGTTTTCCGCCCCTCAGTTTGTACAAATTCCTCGTCGTTCTGATTATATCATCTGCTCTGCATCGTACGGATAACTATAATTTAAGAAAAACCAACGGTGGAAGGTCAATAAAGGGATGCCGTCCTTTTCTGGATCAGTTTTTTTTTTCTTTTTTAATATATATAATTAAAATTTATATTAAATTAATATATATTCATTAAATTTATACAAAATACAAATTAAAAAAATAAAATAAAAATTTAAATTTAAATCATCATTCATAAATTAAAAATATATTATTTTATATATAAATTATTATTTTTTATTTATATTTTATATTTTATATAAATTTAATTAATATATATTAATACAACATAAATTTTAATTATATATTAAGAAATTTAACTCAATAAAATAAAAAAAACAGAATCAATTCAAAAAATACTAAATTTAAATTTGTCAATGAAAACTCAATATAAAAAAAATACTAACCAACGATTTTTAAAAATAAATAAAAAATTAAACACACACACATATATATATATATATATATATATATATATATATTATATATATCAAATGAAAATATACGGTTATTTGTTTCTAAATATTTTAATATTAATATATCTAAATAATTGTGAAATAAAATATTAATAAGCATTTCTTCTGAAAAAAGTACATAAAATTTTATTTTTTGAGTTAAACATGAAACATCTTAAATTCACAAGTTGTCATGGAATATTGTAAATGGAAATAATTGTTCATAAAATAAATAAACAACAGGAAGCAAACGTAAAATGAGGAAGGACAGTGGCTCCCTGGAAAATACATAAAGTTAGCTAGATGTTTAGGAAAATACAAGATTCATGAATTTAATGATGGCAACCGGTCATTCAGTCGTCACTGCCCAGAGATATTTATTTTCTTGATTTCTTAGTATTTCATAAAAGAAAAGAAAAGAAAAGAAGAGAAATTAAGGGGGTTTGAAGGTCAGCGACTCAGCTGTGGCTGACGACCCATCCGATGGGGTTGTAGTGGAAGAGATCGGATCGTTCAAACTTCAAAGTGTATTAAATACTCATAATTTTGTAAAAAAAAATATATACATTAAACGATTATAATTTAACTAAAATCTGTACAACTGCACATGGTTCGAACCCATCCAACACTGAACCATCAAATTTATTGTGATGAATCCTGAGGAATGAATTCACATTGGTAGGCGTCGTCCAGAGTATTGGAAATTATGAGTATTTCTTATTTCCATGAATGACGAGTCTATGGGGCCATGCTTGAACTTTAAGTATGCACAATTTGACTTTCAAAAGAGAATGGAGTAATTTATATACTAAAAAATAAGTAGAATGTGCAGCCACTGATGATTAAAGTAATTGAAAAAGAATAAAATAAAATGCAATTTCTTGGGTGGCCAAGTTTGACATGTTAATGGGGTTGGATCAACCATAAAAGTAGATGCATAGGTAAATAAATAGGTTGGTGAAATTAATCAAAACTTGAAAGGCAGGGGGACACAACATTTCTATAACTTTTGTCCCCCAATAAATTAATAGCTACTTTATATTTCATTAATTTCCAGACACATCTGAAAAGAGAGGGTGGGAAGTAATAAGCATATCGTAATTCAATACAACTTGAAAGCTTTGCGTTTTCTTTCTTTTTGGTCTTTGCCAACACTTCGCTTTCACAAATCAACCATCTTCTTTTATTTATTAGAATTAGATTATCACTTACGTCATCGCCACCTCAAACATATCTATTTTCTTTTAAATGCATATATTATACTTAAACTAAATATAGAGTAAATAAATAATTGCTTAATGTTGTAAAATACTTTTTATAAATTTTTAAATTAAGCTGATTCTATTTCTATTTATAATGAATTTTTTATTGATTATGTGAATAATTGAAATACTCTTTTGTTTCTAATATAGTTATATTATTAGTGAATAATTGGTATAATACACGATTGTATTAATTAATAATTAAAATAATAATAATAATAATAAAACAAGGTATTAATCAATTATTTTAACATTATTAAAACATATTATATATATGTGCCTAATTTAATTTATGAAAGACATTATTATAAATAATATTACTTGTAATATTAGATAGATTATCATCTCTATCACAAACTAAAATATTTTAAACCTACTTTACATGTTTAAAAGAGAGCATTTAGAGACTAAATATTTTAAATTTACATTGATTACATTTGAGACTCTAGTTATGAGTCTGTTTGAATTTGATTATGATGAAATTAAAAATTAGACAAATGACATATGCTAATAATAAATGATTGTTGTAGTATTTATTTGATTATTTGATGAGATTGAGAAAAAATTTTGGTTGAGTGTCACTTGTCAATTGGTCAATGAAATGGAAGAACTTTAGAATATAAACAGATATAGATAGGATCATAAAATAAATATTGAAAAGTGCACAAATTTACTTAAATATGTTAATTTTCATAATAATTAAATTCTAAAATTTAAACTATAAATTTAAACTTTCAAAATTTTCATTGAAAATGCCAATTACATTAGGTTGCATTTTTTTTGTTGACTAATTAAATTAAGCATTTACAAATTTATTATAAAAAATATTAATATTAAATAAAAAATATTTTTTATAAAAATTATTAAATGTTACTTATTGATAAAGCAAGTTTTTAATATTAATTATTATTATTTTCCCATTCAAATAAAGTTTAATTACAATTATGGTGCATAAGATTTTTATTTCTTCCCTTACGTTGGGGGAGAGGTATAATTTAATCACTAAAATTTTATCATATAATTAAGGGGTATAACTTAGATTTAAAACAATGAATGGAATTTTTTCAACAATAATTATAACTAATAATTTTAATTTTAATTTTTAATTTTAAAATTATAACATTATAAATTACCAATTATATCCCATTTAAAACTGATTAAATTTCATTATATAATTAAGGGGTACAATTAAGGTTTGATATAATTAATAAAATTGTTTTAGCAATAACTATAACTAATTATTATAATTATTTTAAAATTAAAACATTATGAATTACCAATTATATCCCATTTAAACATACTGGTTAAATTTTATTGTACAATTAAGAAGTGTAATTAAGATTTCATATCATTAATAAAAAATTTCAACAATAATTATAATTAATAATTTTAAAATTATAATATTATGAATTACCGATTATATCTCATTTAAATATAGTGATTAAATGAGAGATAGTTAGTAATTCATAACTTTAGTTTATTGAATTAAATAGAACTAAATTTTAAAAGAAGAATAAGAAAATGACACGTTTAAATACCACATGGTGACTTGTGCAAATATAAAAGAATAATAAATATCAACCTTCTTAGGAAATGTTTTATTTTAGAATATATATATATATATATATATATATATATATATATATATAGAAGTATAGGAGTATAGATACTAATAGATTCATTATATAATGATGGGCTAAATTCAAAGTGAAAAAGAAAATTAAAAGATATAGCGAGAACGTTAGAATAGAAAGCTTGTGATTACAGGAACCAGTTGAAATTATAACCACCAAAGCAGATGATAAAGTTGTTGGTTGGGAGATTAGGTTTAAGTTAGCTAATCTTTAAACTAATTCAAAGCTTATGAGCTATTTACTAGTTTCAATTATTTTTTTAATCTTTCAATATAAATTAAAAAACACCTGCTCTTTTTAATGCAGTTTTATTTTTATTTGGTCATAGCACCACTGCATCAGTGAAGTAGCATTATTAAAGTAATACATTTTACCTATTATGACTTTAATATTAGAAGTTTAAAATTTTTCATTACTATTATTTATTTAAGAAAAAAAGACAACACCGCAGTTGCACCCTCCCCATCAGGATAACTGGGCCAAAGCCATTCCAACTGACAGGTATGTTACACCTGCAAGTTGAAGTGTAAAACCCACATATGACTTTGGCGTGGACGTTCCTGAACATCAATCTTGGATTAAAATGTTTCTTAGGGTTTTCCTGTGCCACCCAGCTGGGTGACAATTCCCTACTTGGGATTACTTACATAAAAAATGACTATATTCAGAAAATCAAAACGCTGCTCAGTACAAAAATTAGCATATGTAAATACCTGAAGTGGTGAAACAATTCCTTATCGCCCTCCCCCTCCTTTATATTGTATTGAGTTCTAAGCACCGAAAAAAAAAAAGGATAACATTAGCAACAGCAATCTCAACATTCCATGCCTGGACTAAGAGAATTTTCTATATCTTTTAATCGGTCCAGACGTAATAACTAGCAAGACATCCTCCGGGACGCTTGCATTAGCAGAAGAAAAACCACCCAGGGCTATGGAGCATTATCTACAAATTCATCACAAAGGTAAGAGAAAAGCAACTGGGCTTCATTCTTGTGGATTTATCATGATACACTGAGTAAAGATTCATATACCAACTTCAATTACATAAACAACCTCGCAGAGACATTAATTTAGTCACGAGAAGAGACACCTCATTGAACCATTTACGTAATATCAAGCACAAGCGAGGTTCTCCTGCAACAACCCCTACCAAAATTCAGAATCACTGATCAAATGCAAGAAATGAAACTGGGGAGGAGGGCAATGGAGGAGATCAATAGAGGTACCAAGATCTCACCTGAAAGTGATATCACATTTTTAGCCACTTTGGTTTAACAACCTTTTTCTCAGCAGGCTTACGTTCTTCAACAGCAGGGGTTTGGGTTGCCTCAACAGGCTCTGATGCAGACTGCACAGGTTCGGATTGCTGGCCTTGATCATCAACAATATCCAAACCCTTCAAAGACATGATATCCTCTCGTAGGAAAGGGCCACTATAGTTGACCATGGTGCTCTCACCTAAACATCCCATTAAAAGCAAGGAAGGTTAATATATTAAAAGGTGGTTCTTGGTAAATACCTAACAAAGTGAAACAATTTTCCACAACCTCCGTATAAGTGTGATTCTAAATAACTAGTAATAAACATTAATGATGATGTCTTATGACGACATGAAGTGCATCTGCAAACTTCAATAAATAAATTGAACATTGAACAAGTTTTGACTGAATTTAAAAATGTGTCACACAGAAACCTTCACAAACAACAGAAATAAAAAATTTACAAGTTTGATGTGATTTTGAACACAAACCTTAAATCAGTGTGATGACAAATATTTACACATTCACATTCTTATTCTCTTCTAAAAGGATAAAAGTTCTCAACATTTAGATGAGGTGTTGAACTCCACTGTGTTCAATTAAGCCACAAAGGCAACTGTACAATTCCTCCCATGAAAATCAGTTTTAATCAATTACCAACAATGATTTCAAAAATTGGACAAAGGAACTGTCCCACATAGCAGAGAAATCACGGAATTTACTTAAATATCAAGTAGTTCAGTTGTAGCTAAGCAATGACATGCAGAAAGATTTGTTCATGAGCTTCATTGGAACACACAATATAAGCACATGCCATGGCGCAACTCACATAAAATGAACCACCTACCAACCACAGCAACCAAACATTGACATGAAAAAAATGGAAGTCAATTTGCAAAGTAACTGTCCTACCTAGTAACCCAAAGTGGGACATAGGCATGATCATATAGAAGTAATTTAAGATGCACATGGTAAGATTACAAAACAGATAAAAGGACATTAAGTAAGAAATGATCTGCAAAAAGATTCTTCCAACAGCATGAACTCACCTTTGGGAGCATCATATGAAAAGTACACAATGGCACCAGGACAAAAACCAGTAATATAAAAATCTTGAGACATGTCTTTGATCAGCTTCTTTGGTGGAGTAGTATCTGCATCACAAAAAATAAATTTGATTTGTTTAACTTAAGACCATATGAAGATATCAAATACTACTCTAAGCGACTAAGCCAATGCTCAGCTGGTTATAAAAGTGTTGAGGGATGTCAAACAGTAATATTGATAACTGTTAGGATCCCATTGCAAAGTATGGGACTTCAGTCCCATATCGATAGTATGGGCTACTGGGGTAGGGCTTATATAGCCTCTAGGCACCCTCCCCTCATGAGCTAACTTTTAAGGGTAAGTTCTACCTAGGTGGTTGCATCAATGGTATTAGAACAATTTGGTCCTGAGCGCCAACGATGCAGGGTGGGAGGGTTGCTACTTGGCGGGATCCGCGAAGTCACCACGAAGAGGTGGGAGGGCTACTACCTGTGGCGAGATCCATGAAGTCACCACCGCCGTGAAATTCTTAAGAGGCGTGAATTATTAGGATCCCATTGCAAGATATGGAACTTGAGTCCCACGTCCATAGTATGGGTTATCAGCATAGGGTTTATATAGCCCATGGGCATCTTCTACTCATAAGTTAGCTTTTGGAAATTAGTTCTACCTAGGTTGTATCAATACCATTTGTTGGAAACCAACGCAGAAACAGAAGAGATACTGACATTTTATGGTATCAATATCACTGTCATAGTATTAAAACACAATATACTGAACAGATAAATACATAATTACATCACAATGCTCCTATGATTACTAATACAGAACAGTACTATAGCATATACATAAGACACAAACCCAACACTCCCAGATCTGGTAATTCGAGAAGTCAGAGGTCTCCCTAACCCAATTCCCAATTCAAATATTTGCCTGAATTTCTTACTCCTCCCTCTCTGATTTATGCACTTCTCCCCATGTAATTGCCTTGTAACTACTCTTATAATTGCCTCTTTCCCTTTCTTTCTAAAATACCCCTGGGTTCTAACATTACCCCCCTGCACTTTCACCTTGTCCCCAAGGTGAAATTCTGCAGCCCATCAATTCCAGCAGCATCTATCAGCAAATATGGCAGCCCAACCCATGTGTGGATCTGCAGAACCGCCACTTTAGCTTCAGTTGGCAATTTTGGATATGCTTGGATGAAATCTGGCAGTGACAATGGTGATAGTGAAGTGTAGAATCTGAAGAAGATTGCAAAGAACAACTGATATTTTGTCTTATAACAGTACAAACACACCAGAAACAGAATACTGCACTCAAATAGCAACACACCAGTACAAAAACACTAAATGCATAACTACACAATTCTCACATTCACTCACAATAAGATAACTAATTAAACAACACAAGGCAATGGTTCTAGCACTTCGAGTGGCTAGAGTGACTCCCAAATCA
Organism: Ceratonia siliqua; assembly: GCA_034509205.1. Lineage (NCBI taxonomy): Eukaryota > Viridiplantae > Streptophyta > Magnoliopsida > Fabales > Fabaceae > Ceratonia > Ceratonia siliqua. Next base: position 2,343,665 of record JASKGM010000012.1, on the reverse strand, counting down.
TAGCAATTCGAGAAGCTAGGGATCTCCCAATTTCCCAATCCTCAATTCTTAATTCTAGAATGACTCCCCTGCACTCCTTCCTCTCTAATTTATACATGTCAGCCTAAGTAAGCCCAAATAACTGCTATTGTCTGAATAACTGCCATTAACAACTTCCCTTCTTCAAAATACCCCTATTTTCTGTCCAAAACACCCCTGTATCTAACAGTAACAAACTATTCTAAGCTCCAATTCATAGGCAAATATTATTGCAAATTTTGATCTTGTACAGGTTATCAATATGCTTACATATATGAAATGGCTGCTCTGGTTGTGCAATCACTTTAGACAGGAGATCAACTAAACTCTGGATTGTTTCTGATGAGTGAAAGGTAGCCTCTAATGTGTGATTATCAGGAAAACGAACTCTAATTACAGCCTGCAAACAAGATCAAATCAACTTAAAATATAAGTTCACCCCTTAATGAATTTTATTTTTTAGCAATCATGAAAGCTTTATGATTCATTCAAAAAAAAAAAAAAAACCCAACTGTGGCAGAGATTTCAATAATAAGTACAATTCAGGGGGGGAAAAGCAGATAAACATTACTTTGGTTATTCTTGACCTACGAGCTGCCTCTTCTGCTTCTCGGATTTTTCGAGTCTTCAAGAATTTGTCTGCACGTATTTAATACATTTAAATTTCAATATCACTAAGGGAATGTTCTTTGTGTGTGCATCCTGAAACAAGTACTCAACATATTTGATATTCCTGTACATATCTCCCTTCCATTCATTATTATGATCCATCAATTGCAAACATTTACAATATGAATGCATGCATATGCACATGCACAATTGCAGTAAAATACTCCAAAAAGTGGGAGAAGATAATATATTTGGTAATATAAATAGCATGTGGTAAGATATTGGGCCTATAACCTATCTAATGGTGCCAAAGATAATCAGTGGCTTAACAACCACTGACTAAATTTTTTTTTTCCTTTCCATGTTTATCATCAGTTTTTCATTCATTTGGACAAAGTACAAATCAACGCAGTAAATGCATTGCTTTGTTAGAATTTAAATGTATGGGCATATCCTTCAAATGAAACAGGGCATTAATGTTAAGCCACAACATGTGGTCAACAAAAGCACACTTTTTGGATACTGGATAGTATCATTCTTACCTTCCTTTTTAGTAGCCAATATTCGGTAATAATCTTCAGCGGTAAACTCAAAGAACTCGTCGGTCTCCTCTGCTCCCAAAATGCCAACAAGAAAATAAAAGTTAAATCAGCATATCTGAATCTAATTATATAAAATTATTCATAATTTAAATGCACACTTCCTGGGGCATCGGTAGTGTATAACTTAAGGACTTATTACCGTTGTTAGCTGTGGTATTTGGTTCTGGAGAAAGTGCTGAAGTTTCAAATACATGGATCTCTCGTCCATACCTTTCCTTCATAGCTGCAAGCTTGGCCTGGTGCCACAAAACACAATGGTTAAAGAAACATGAAGACAAAGCAGCAGATCAAGTAAGGAATTGTGCATCGTTAAAATGAGTAAGCTAGTTGGAAGAGCAAGGGCAGTAAACTAGACCCAGGAAAAGTTAGCTGCAATACAAAATAACTAAAATAAACATATATCTAGTTTAGAGTAGAATCCATGATGCCTCACGGAAGAATTAAGATAACAATTATTTTAGAAGAAAGGGGAGAGGGTGTCCTTTTTTATGATTATTATTCTAATGTAATAAGGTAAATTATAATAAACAGCAGTGTGGGGTCTGCGTTAGTTAAAAAATACTGGCATCTTTGACTTTTTTGGCATTGTTATAGCATTCAGGGGGAAACCTAGAAAGTATCACTTGTTTTGACAGCTAGGCACTAAAATCTTTCATATGACAAGCTTGTCACCCAATCAATTTGTAGCACAATGCTACTTACATAACCCAGTCAGGATAAAGCTCAGTTTGATTTTACTTTTTGGCATGAGAATCGGGCTGTAGAAGAATGTAGATTCTAAATGGCTAAGCTCTAGAATACTCGTTTATTGAAATAGTGACATGGATTCTGTATCACTACTAGATTAAAGTTTGAAAAAATCGTGAAACATTATGTTATATACAGAATGGACATCACGTAATGCACCTTTTTCTACTCTTTACATTACGCATTTATAATCAGCATTATTTTGACTCTGATTGTTTACTTTCTGTGGGTTTCAATGTTTCTCCATAATTGGGTATCAATCCCATGTATTGCCACTTCGTTATGCATATCAATGTCAAACACAAAAAAAAAAAAACTACAGATAACGCCAAAAACCAGAATTGTTTTGATTGTCGAGGGAAGGACATAATTGAAAGAGGAAGAAAACTTGTAAAAAACCCAAAAAAGGAACTAGAGATAATCAACATGTAAAGTGCAAAAGGCGATATAAACCAAACCTAGATGGAAAACAAAAACACACAAAATAATCAAATAAGAAAGAAAGAAAATGAATTCGTAAAAAAAACCTTAGCTGCTTCAGTATCCATGGAATCAATGGCTGAGACCCTTCTCCTCTTCGAATTTAGTGGAAAAGAATCATCTAAAATCATCAGAGAATAAAGTGAACGGGGGAGCGAGATGAAAGAAGACTAACGCATAGGTTCTGCCTCCGATTTGTATCATCGCTGTGACCTACCATAATGGGGTAAATTTACCCTTTCGTTCTGCTAGTCGGTCGCACGTGCAGAGTTATCACATGTTTTCCTTTCCAAAATAATAATATTATCGAGTGTCTTCGCGTATTTTTTATTTTAATTATATTTAAATATTAATATTTTAAAATAAAAATTATTAACTTTAATTTAATATAAATAAATAATTAATTAATTAATTATTCACATTATATATATATAATATATAATATATGTTTTAAAATAAATAAAAAGATATAGTGTGAAATTGTTAAAAAATTATTTAAAAAAAATTAAAGATAAATAAAAAAACTTCAAAAAGATCAATTTTCCTATAATCATATATAATAATTATAGCCAGAATCAATCATATATAATAGTATAAATGTATAATAAATTCAATCCCAATTACCAAATTATCCAAGAATAATATGATTTTAAGAATGAACATATAATAATAAACTTCTTTTTACAAGGATTTTGGACCGATGAGATTTAGATATCTTTACTTCTTTGATTTCCCTTTCATTTACCATAAAAATCAATGCCTTCCAAGTTCCAACCCAGACTACAATCCAGGACAATACATCTTCTCTTTTCTTTTAAAAAAATGGTCTTCGTTGCGGCTCTCCAAATTCCAATAGTAGGAGGCAGTGTTATAATCCAGGACAAGAATGGATCAAACTGGCCAAATTTGGTATGTACAGCTGACAGTGAAGATCCATAATACTGATATAACTTAAATCCTCACAGTGCATGTGTTAAAAAGAAAAATATTACACTTATAAACATCTTAACAAACTTCTTATGAATCTCACTTTGATGATTACTTTTATTAAATAGAAATGGTAAGGTAAAAACCTTTGTAAAATATGTTTTTGAATTCTCTATTAAAAATTTATGCTTATAAGATCAAGATCTGGAGGAACAGTTCTGTTTCACAAACTTTTTTGTCATTTGTCAGAGTCCTATTTGTTTGTAGAAATAATAATTAATAAAGCTTCTCCTTTAATTAAAAAGTAGAGAAAGTGATAAATAAATAAATGTGTTTGTATTATATTATTAAGCTCCTTGTAAAATACTTTGAAATATTTGAGGCTGTTTGGAACGGTTTTTGTTTTATTATTTTTAAGAATAATTTTTAAAAATAACTCTAAAAAATAATTTTATAGAACAAAAAAATAAAAAATTTGTTTAAAAAAAAATATTTTTCATCAGTATTTTTTCGTGTTTTTTAAAAAACAAATAACAAAAATAAGCCAAAACATAAAAAAAGTGTTTTTATTTTTTTGTTTTTTAATTACTATTTTCAAAAAACAATTTTTAAAAACAACTTATGAAAACAGTTACACAAACTAATTTTTTTATTTTCGCAGAACAAAAAAACTATTTTTGAAAACAAAAACAAACAGGACCTTTATTTTTTCTGCAGCAGGGATATATACTCAAACAGTGGCATTAGCAACCTACTAAAGACGCCAATATGCAGGAGATGACGATATAATAACAAATATGATTTAATAATTGATTGCATCAAATAATTAGCTAATAACATGGATGACGATTTGCGTCCCCAAATTTCTAAATTTGTGTGTGGGGAATTTAATTGCAGCGCGCCCCCGCACTTTGGTTCTGTGTCCGCCTTTTCTACCCCAGTTCTGGGGCCTAAATAAAACATTATCTTCAATTGTAGTTGCTAGCCAAGAGTATTGCGGCTAAACAGTTAATCCCATATGCCATTAATGCAGCTGCGGCAAATACCTGACCAACGATTTGTCTCATCAAATCCTCTTGATCTTAGAAAATGTTCCTGTTTCGGAAAAGTAGGTGCTTTGAGTTCCGCTACCAAGTTGGTGTGAATGAGCCTGTCGATTTGTTAGCTCAATCCCCTGCAAAGCGAGGAAAATAAGACATTATTTATGATTACTGATTAGCATGTATACAAAAGCAGGAAGAAAAGGAAGAAACGATTAGAGAAAATTTTGAGTCTGAAACCAAATATTCTATCATCCATGTAAAATATCAGTGAAGTGACCAACTACGCATTAAGGAAAGGAAGAAAATATTAAAGAGAGAAAATAGAGGGTACAGCAAACTTGTACTTTTAAGAGTAGCTAAATATGACCACTCAGGAACTACCCAACCCCGTCAGCAAGGTCAAGCAATGCATTTTACCAGAAGGTAAACAATGATTACCATTTTAACTAGCCTGTTTTGTAAAAAAGAAAAAAAAAAGGTAGCAAAAACTACCATGTTTAGGAGATATTCTTGCAGCGTCAAATATCAATTAAGTTCCACTTTTCACGTTCTAATCACATCACAACCTAAAAACAGATGCTTCTATTTTCAGGCTCAGAATTTAGAGAGCACAGATGGAATCATAAGGGTGTATTTTAGGCTACTCGCATATGTTTGTGCCAAAGAATTTATTGGTCAGAAAAACTATGATAAGAAACAGAAACAGAGCACAAGCACATAAAGAACTAGGAACTTAAAAAACGATACTTCTATTTTACAAATAACATGGACATCCATAAATGATAATCAAGCTTCATAAAGCATATGACGGAGAACATATTTATGCTAGAGCTTAACATGATGCAAGCCAAACATTCTTGCTAAACCTGTATATAATTTGGAAGTAGACTTAATGATTGCTACAATTTATATGTTTATCAACCAAATTACACAATTCATCTAAGTAGGTCCTATTAAGTTGGATACACTGAACTACAGAACAGCCTCAATACCAAAGTTTACATAAGTGAAGGCGAATATTCATGAAATAGGTCCAGGAAAGCGACAAGACCAGGCCTACCAGATCCAGACTTCCCCAACCCTACATATCCCACCCACATAAGATCCTCCCCTTCTACAATGCCTGTGAAAAGAAGGGCTCGATTTTCCCCCCATCCCCTTACTTAAGAAAAAATAATAATTGGAATATGGAAGTAAGGGAGGAGTCCATAATATAAAAGTTAATGCTGATTATTTTCATCATATAGGAGGTCAGCCTGAGATATACTTTAAAGTAGGATGGGGAATAGAGAGATAATTGGCAGTAATATAACGATGGATGCAGATTGGATTTTGAAATCCATATTTCAATGGTTATCGGTCGTGTTAAAATAATCAAGTGGAATTACAAAACTACATGCAGGGAAGTGACATCAATCCTTGCCTGCCCAGCTTCTGAATTAGTCAACAACACCTCCATTATTTAGCTGTTTATAAATCAGCCACAATAGCAGTAGGACGGTAACCCACTGATTTTTGTCCCTAAATGTCCTTCTCTGTTCCAATCGACCCATCCCCATACTTTACAAAGTTTTCATTAACAGCCAGCTCCCCATAATCTTATTTATTCAAAATTTACATTATCAATGTCTACATTAGTTATGGAGCTAAAAAGCAAAAAAAAAAAAAAAAAAAAAAATCTGCAGAAACAGTAAGAAGTTATGCTAACCTGCACTAGTGTAAATGCTAGACTTGAAGTCAAACCAGATGTAGCACTACTGCTACCATAATGCTTTTCCTTGAATCTGACAAATCAAAATAGTCCATCAGTGTTGCCATTGCAGTTAGACAGAGAAATAGCTTAACTGAGACAGGACAGATGGTTCAACTTTTGCTACAATGATGACAAAATAAAAACTAACATAATAAGATATGTAGAACTAAAATCATATAAGATTACTTACTTCTTGGCAACTTTTGCAGCAAGTTTGCTTTGGACCAACTGACACTCGGAGCTTGCCACTGCCAGCCTGACCAAGCATTCCATAACCCTCACCCAGACCATCCCCTATAATGCAAAAAATATAACAATAAGAAAAGATGGCAGTACAGACTCACTGGCATTTTCACAATATCCAAAAAGCAAAGTTAACCGGTGAAATAAAATTTTCAAAGGAATTCATACCATGTCCTTAATACACATTTACTCGTTGTAGATCAGATCAAGACAAATGAATTATGGTAAAATCACCTAAAGAACTCTCTTCAGGGACACCAAATAGCATCCTATTGGCTAGCTTCCTCATGTCTGTTACTGCATACCTGAAATAAGAATTTACAAGTAAAAACCAAGGCAAAGAGAAAATTTATCCCTTGACCCCCCTCCCAAAAAAAGAAAATTACAGTTTAAACAAGTTAAAAACTGTGCTGACCTTTCTTTCATCTTCCTCAGCCGACGACCACCTCTGTTCTTTTTAGGCTCTGAATCAGGAACTGGAAGTGGTTTAGGTTGCTTTGCAGGAGGAGGCTCTTGCCACTTCTCTATTTTTTATGGATCTCTTCCCTGAAGGCTCTTCCAGTGTTCCCAGATGGATCCCCTCATGTTGAATCTACTCGAGCTGCAAGAGTAGACTTTGAAGCCAGGAGTCAGCAAGCACGCATCCTCAAAGGGGGAGGAGTAGTCTGAAATATTTCTGTTTGCTCTACGTAACCTACACGAAATTGTGATGTAGCAGTGGAGAACCCAACAAGATTCTTTTTCTTCCCACCAAGAAGCTGCACATTACAAACAGGCATCTTTGCCAGAGCTGCCAGACCACCAGCTGTCCCCATGAATTTTGCTGCAACAGCACTTCCAACAATAGCACAAAGATTAGGTGCAATGTAACCCATTCTACTCTCCACAAAATCAAGAACCTTTTTCTTTGCTGCATCAAGAGATAGAGCTCGATCACAAGCATCAATCGTCTTGTTAAGGACTTCTTCTGGAGTGGCTTGCCACTTGTAGTTGATGCTGTAACTGAGACAACCATGATAACAGCAGAGGGTAAAAGGCCTTCCAGATCTACAAGAGTCAGATCCATTTCATTTCCTATCTTCTTGACAACACGTGAATAATCAATTGGGTGGTGCACAAGTGATTCAAGCGATATTTGTCACGAATAAAATTGTGGGTAATAACAATTTCATTCTCAATGTCGACTGACAGTGCATTACATTCCACAATTAATTGGTATTCAGGATCATGTTCCAGGTCTACTCCATAATTTGAGACATCTGAACATTTTTGAAGTGCTTCTTCCACTTTCTGCCATAAAAAAATAATATTAGCCCTTACACCCAAGTCGATAGGCATTCAGATAAATAAAGGAAAAAATCTGGCAGATGAGGTAATGCTAAGTAGCGAGCACGAAAGAATTAAAAAAGAAAAGAAAAGAAAAAACAGGTTCAACATATAACTTCTGGATATAAAAACAACAACAACGCATTAATCACAAATGTTTCAGGACTATGCATAGAGAATAGTATTACATAACTAAAACAACAATGCTAAAGCTTCAGTTGCAACAAACACAGAAACTGCGGTGATATTACAACAACCCAGAAGGAATACAACGACAACGACAGAGGGATAAGCAACTCATGACGAAACCTGCATAATGTCAATGTATCTCAGGGTTTTCTGCAATTTTGAAACACTGTCCAAGTCGTCATAGTTAAGATTTTCTATGTCAGCCATGTCTCCATCAATATCTTCTTCCATGTCCGCAGCATCAACATCATTTTCCTCCTGAAAGAAGGCATACGAATTACTCTTACTTACCATTTTCTTCAAAGTTAAGATAAAAATAAAATAAAATAGAAAATTAGAACATTATACTCACAGGAAGATCAGCTTCAATCAAACACAAATAAAAAATCAGAATTGTGTAAAACTTACGCATGCACCGCGAAAAATTACTTAAAAAAAAAAAAGCGAAGTATTACCATTTATGAGGCAGAAGGAACCAATTCAAGGAAGACGAGGGTGGAGGCCTTGGGAGTGTAGATTTGGATACGGAGATTGGAGACTGACAAGCAAGAGGACGAATGGTTACAACTTACAATGAGTTGGCCTTCTAGAATGTCAAGCCCATCTTTCAAAAGCACAAACACCAGCGTACTGGGCTAGCCCATTCTATTTAAGATTAACAGCCCAAATAGCCAATAGTTTTACTTGTCCTTCTTGTTTTTTCTTGGGTTTAATTTAATTCGTTACCCGTTAATAAAACTGTAATGAAAGAAGATAAGATAAAAACTTTAGAAGATATTTTCCTTTTTAGTATTTTTAATGAAAACTCTTGTAGAGGAGTTGCGAATAAATTTATGTCATCGTAGTTAAATTATTTATGGAGTTTGTTTTATTTTTTTAATTTATTTTGTCAACAAATGAGTTGAACACATATTTATTTAGTATATTGTGATTTTATCTTGAATATTATGGTGTAAAATATCATCATATTTATATTTTTATATTTAATTATAATTAAAAATTATTAAAAAATGATATAAACTGAATTTTTTTAAAAGCTTTTGTAGTTAAAAATGATGTGATATGCTATGTTCATGATTTTGGGATAATAGAAATATCACAAAAAATACTATCATCTTATCTTAGATAATAAAATATTAAACACATATATATTAAATACTCAGTGTCATTTAAAATATCTTCCAAAGTATTATTAATAATAATAAATTCCATGCATAGTGGTAAATGTTATTTGTTCATCCGATACAGCTTTAGAGAAGTGCGATAGAAACAAAGTATGCGGAGTGTAAAATTGTAGCAGAAATAAAAAGAGTGACGATGATTCGGATAAGTGTGAGACCTTCTTCACGCAGGCATTTTCTACTCCTTTGAATCAAATGCCCAAAAGATGTTGACATTGAAAATGATGTATCCCAATAAAGTTAGTGTGCACATGTGTTTGTGTAATTGAAGAATACCTTTGAAACTCAAAGGTAAGTTTTGTAGAATCCTTGATCTCTGCTTTACTTTGTTAAGAACTAAAGCAATTGGATTTTAGGAGTATATATATTAAAGAGGATAAATAAGACAAGCTCAGCTTTTACCTCATCAAAAAGCTAGCGAGAAGTGACGGGGAGTAAAAGAGATAAGTTTGATTCAAAGTATTAAATGGTTTTGCTGATTTGGTCCCCAATAAAAGGGTAGTGGTTTAGGAATTAAACATGCTACTTAGCTCAACTAGAAGAGTTAACCAACTTTGGATTTTTTGTGTCTTCTAATATAGCCTCAATGAAAGTAATTGAAAGTAAGTGGATTCTCTTGGAATGCACATATACAATAAGATAAATAATCATATGCCAACGGCAAATAATGTCTTTTTGTTTCCTCGTTCGCACCTTTTTCCCCACTGTTCCTTCTTCGAAGCTACCCACCTAATTGCATATTCTAAAGTGTTAGTTGCCATCTAAGCTAAGAAAGAACAATTATAGCGCGGCACCACGAGTCATTTTTGTATTTGATTATTGGGAATTAGGGAATATTGCTCTTTGTTTATTGACGTTATTTTCTATTAAAAATTACATGCTCTTCTATATCCTCTCTCTCCTTTTACTCATTTGTTAATTTAACTCTTAGCATGCCCTTTATTGCAATCTTAACATTGGCCTATAAAATAATTAAAAGACAAACTTATAATAGTTGTTATAAAGGTCATGTCTAAGTTATACTAAGTGTAACCTTGCCTCATCTCAACTTAATTTTGAGTAAAGAATCAATGCTATATTGAATATAACCTAATAAGTACGTGTTATAAAACATAATGAAATAAAATATGTGTATAATATTTATTAAAAAGACCATATATATGGTACTTTCTTCAATATTTTTGAGTATTGTGAAGTATGTTTTTAATTTATAAAATTTAAAATTGTTTTATAATTTTTATTTTAAAAAATAAGTTAAAAAAATTAAAAAAATTTCATAACTCATTAATTTAAAAATAATTAAAAAAATAAAATAAGAAAACAAAACAAAAGAAAAAAATATTTTGATTCTTTTTTTATTTTTTTTAAATTTATTTAAATTCTTTTAACTTATTTCTTAAAATAAAAAAAATAAAAAAATAAAAAACTTATTCTAAAATATTCTATATACTTCAACATAGGATAGAATCTATTCACACACACATACACACACACATATATATATATATATACACACACTAAATTTAATTAGAATTAATTTTTATTTTTTTTACTTCTATTATTTATACTTATAAAGATGTAATATAAAGTAAGATGGAATTTGATTATTTCGAATTATGGTAGACAGAGGAGATATGTTTTACCCTTTTATTTTCATCACAACCCCGAACCACAAAAACGACAACACATCACGACTGGATCCGGCCGGCAGCGACAGCATCCGCTTTTCCCAAGTCGTGCCTCCGGCAATTCAAATTCTTGAGTTGGCTGAACGTGACTCCGGGGGCCCATCAACGTCACAAACTACTTAATTATAACACACCCTCCAAAACTTTCAAAATTAAAAATAATCCTCTACTTTTTCAAATTATGGTCCATTTCGTAATATCAAACTTATACAGGGACCTGCGTTTCTAGAAGACAATCCATGGAATGGAATCAAACAAAAACATAAAGAAAAACAATAGAGCAGGATCAGAGAGAAGAAGGAAGCGAAGAAGAAACTTGCCGCTGCAACAATCTCAGAGACAGAGAGGGGGGCGGGTTGGTGATGACGATGGACAGAGAGAAGGAGAGGGAGATAGAGCTAGAGAGTGCAATGTACACTAACTGTTTGTTGTTAGGTCTGGATCCGGCAATTATCGGTGTTGGAGCCTCCAATGGCACTCCTCGAGTCGGACTGTTCCGCCATTCCAACCCTAAATTGGGTGAACAGCTCCTGTACTTCATCCTTTCCTCCCTCAGAGGCCCAGTTCAATCCGCCAAAGTACCTTCTCACTTCTATTATTTTTTACAACTCTGCAAATTTCACCGGTTATACGTATTCACTATATCTATCTCTGTTTGCTTGTTTTGATGGATGCATCCAAATTTTAGTATGATCTGTTCTACAGTCTAAGTTTTTGGATCTTTCAGGATTTTGATAAGGTTTGGCCAATTTTTGATTCGGCGCAATCGCGTGATTTTCGTAAGGTATTACTATTTCAGTAAAATTAGTGCAACTTTGTTATTTCTCGAGTACTAGTTTATGGGATTTCGTTTTTTTTCTTCTCCTTCACTTGAAATCAAAATGAAAGGTCGTGCAAGGGATTATCAGCGAGCTCGAGTCACAGGGTGCGCTTCCGAGGAGCAATTCAAGAGTTTCTTCACTTGCTACTTGTTGTGGACCTAGGTTGGTAGTCAATACTTATTTTTTCTATTTTTGTTTACCAAGACCTTTACCCCTAAGATATTCAGTTTCGATGTACAATGTTGCTTTCTAGGAAGAAGTGAAAAATTTATACACATGAAATATGCGTGTTTTAGTTTATACTATCGTAGTTTTACTGATATATTCAGTTGATAGCAGCTTTTAGTTATCCTGATCCCAATTAAAAGAGATAACATGACATTAAAATGTTTAGCTGGTTATAAATTTTGTGTACATTGTATATTGTTGGTGACAAGAGTTGAAGTGTTTTTATGGTTGGTGAAAAAAAGGTAATGTCAAGTGTTAGGGAAATTAATGTGCAACTGTTATCTCTGAAACTTACAAGAGTTATAGAGAAGAACTCTTTCTGCACTAAGCAAGCTAATTGATGATATTGAGTACTTTTTTTCTTGAACAACAAAATTCCATCTATTAGAATGCCACAAAACAATATCATGTGTTATATTGCTAATGGAAGTTCATTATAGTTTTCTAGTTACTTGGATGTTCATGGTCATGCAGGTTTGTTGAACTTCTATGGCAACTTTCTTTGCATGCTTTGCGGGAGGTTCATAGACGAACATTTGCGGCTGATGTAGCTTCTAACCCATTGCCTGCACCATTGACTGATGTAGCGTTCTCACATGCAGCTACTCTACTTCCTGTTACAAAGGTATTACTTATAAGTCATAAAAAGGTTCACTAAGGATGAATAACCCTAAATATATGCATGTGGTATTGTTATTGAAACAATTATGAGGTGTTTGGCTTGTTTACTATAGAATGAAAGGACTTCTGAGTTTGAACTTTTATGATCTCTGCTATTGAGACAATTTTCTTTTTGATGTAAATGTTTATAAGTCTTATATATTATATCCTTTAATGTGTTAAAAAATTTTTTGTAATTCACTTTTACTTTTATATTGTTTACTTACTTTTTGCCATATTGCTCATTGTGATAGAAATTGTGTAAGAAAAGAATTTATTTTATTTTTGCCTTATATGCTTTTTTAGCACTCTTATGTTGTTTATTTATTTTTGGTAAGCTTAAGTTGTATACTTTAACTTGATCATTACTTTTGGAAACAATTGACCTGACCTCAAGTGACTCAATTGAGTCTGTTGTCTTAAACAGGCTAGAATAGCCCTTGAAAGAAGGAAGTTTCTTAAGAATGCAGAATTGGCAGTACAACGGCAGGCTATGTGGTCAAATTTAGCTCATGAAATGACTGCTGAATTTCGTGGTCTATGTGCCGAAGAGGTAAGCAATTACTGAAGGCTATTTTCTGATTTGGCTTATATATAGTACATCTTATCTCCTTTCCTCCAAGATTATGTCCCTATATATTTTCCTCTCAAACATTTGTAATGTAAAACCTGCATATAGGCTTTTTTGCAACAAGAACTGGAGAAACTACATGACTTGAGGAATAAAGTGAAGTTGGAAGGAGAACTCTGGGATGACCTTGTTTCCACTTCAAGTCAGAATTCCCATTTGGTTTCAAAGGCTACACGCCTATGGGAGTCTTTATTAGCTCGTAAAAGTAAGAACAAAGATTAATCTTTCCTTTTTCTTTTGCATTACTCTAATTGATCATCTTATTCTAGTGTCCTCACTTTTTAGTTTGTTAAGTGGGCAAGACTATTTATAATTTGAGGAGTGGAATTTTGTTTTTCATAATTGTATGCCTTTTTGGCACTTCTGTCCAGATGGGCTTATTTTTACTTTTGAACACTTGTTTGTTACCATAGGGTTTATTGAAAACTTTCTGCTCTTTGAATAGGTTTATGACAACAGTTCTATAATTCTTGTGTATATTCTTGTACAATGAATTTCATGTCCATTCAAGAAACTGAATTCACTATGTTTGGCGCAATTTTTTTCTAATGTATATATAGCAAACTTTTCCTTTCCTTTTCTTTTTCCTGTTTAATTTCTGACATGTTCATTATCCTTTTCCACCTGATGTATGTTGATGATGAATCACTCCAGTTGATAATTTTCCTATTTTGAGGTTCCACGCTTTGTCTCTCCACAATCTAAAATATTTTGTTGTTTTTCAAAGCCTTGAAAAAAAAAATAGATTAGATAATGATGATCTTGATTCTGTTCATAACAATGTACAGATCAACATGAAGTTCTTGCATCAGGCCCTATTGAGGACTTGATAGCTCACCGTGAACACAGGTAATGTAATTTTGTAGCATTCCTTGTTACTTCAATATCTGTAGACCAAATTGTGCCAATTCACTTTCTGATGCATAAATTTCAGGTATCGAATCTCGGGATCATCATTGCTTGCAGCAATGGACCAGAGTTCTCAGGCACCTTATTCGGACATATTATCTGGTCAGCCTGGGGATTTGTCTTCAGTGCATATGGATGACAATGAGGAGAATGTTAGCAATGATTTACTTACAAGGGTGGATGACAGAACTGGAAGAGTCCACCAAACAGTTGATGTAGCAGAGGTTATACGGCGATGGACACATGCTTTGCAACGTATTCATAAGCAATCACTTCATCTGGTATGCTCTCTTCAAGCTTTTCTTTAAAGATGAGAGCAAATCAGTTGTAGACATACTTAGTCACATCCTGCCAGTTGTAGATATATGTGTATATTAGCAAATCATTTTTCACTGACTATGAGTTTAATTATTAGTTAGGTATGAGGCTTTAGGGTTTCCTACACTGCTTTTTGACATGAAACTCACTAGCAATTTGAACTTCCAGAATTTATAGCACCAAAAAACAAAAATTAACTCCCAGAACTATAAGGCCAGATTAAGGTCAAAATCTCAATTGTTTTCCGTCAATTTTATTTGTCTCATTTGGTCCCAGTTAGTATTTAATTTTTTTATACTGTGATATTTTTTGGTTCATAAATTAGATTAGAGATTTATCTGAGTCACTTAGAACTATTTTGTATGTGACTATGTGTTTAACTCCTATACATTTATCTCTATCTTTCAAGTTTTGCATTAACAACAATGCTTTTAATAAATTCTTTGGTCAAGTTCTTGATTTTTGTTAAACCTTAGGTGGTCCCTCTTCTTTTTGTCACCTGCTGACATTTTATTTTTTCTAAGGTATTCATTTATGCACTAAAGATCCAGGAGAACTATGAGAGACTCTAAAATTGTGATGGAGAAGCTATTTTTTCTTAACACATGTTGTATGGTAAAATATAAACAAGTTTGTCCCACTTTTTTATGATTTAAAGAAATTTTAGCACCAAAAAATAGTATGATTCATTTGCTTAACAATCTATTGTCAATCCTTATTGTTTGTAAATTGTAATCCTAACTCTTGGAACTAAGATTGCCTAACCTGTGATGCGGCAAATACTTGGTGATTGGATTTATGAATGTAGTACTTCTTTTTTGTTTTCCCATCTCTACTGTCATGGCTCTTTTATACTTTATTTTCACTTAAGAATCATGATGTCTAACATGTTTATCCAATATCTTGTCATATAATGCTATTTAGCCTTATTTTTTACTTATAGAAACTTCTAACTATGCTGTGATCTATAGGCCAAAGCAAATGATGGAGAGGGTCCAGATATATTGCGAGATGCACAAGAAGGTGGTTCAAGTGGCCATGCTGAGTCTTTAGCAGCAACTCTTGCAGAGCATCAGCAACACTTGGCTAGCTTTCAGGTAATGCATTACAACATGTTTAACAACCACAATAAGGCTGAAGTACTTCCATAGGCAACTTCATTTTAAATCTTCTATCTGCTTTTTGATGGGGTGTTTATACCATACTGACCTCTACCATATTTCATTTAACCTTCTGCTTTTATGAGCAAGGAGAAATATGTCTTGAATGATTTTGAAACTATTTAGTTAGGTGGTCCTTTTTTGAACATATATTATTCAAAATGTTATATATCTTGATTTGCTGGAAATTTTCTTTGCATTTTTTGTTTTCCTATCATAAATGTTCAAGATTTGTGGTTTATGATATATTGTATCAATTTGAAGTTTAGTATAGATAAGTAAAATGTCGGGGAACTTTTGTATTTCACTACTAATAAAATATTACTGGATGGGCAATATAGGAAGGAAGACATTTGTTATGTTATAGAGGAATTGTATGCTTCTCATTGTCTTCTGGTTCTACGCTTGAGTGCTGATATATTCTATTTTGAATTTATCTTCTCTCTTTGAGGAGAGTTGAGTATCTTTTTCAGAGTAGACCTGTAACTCCTGTGCCTATACCTAAAAGTCTCTGTTGGATTTTTCACATTCTTCCACTTTTTGTGCCCAGGTGCTTATTAACCAACTGAAGGAAGTTGCTCCTGCAATACAAAAGTCCATATCAGAGTGTACAGAAAAGGTGAACAGCATTGCCTCCAATCTGCCTCCAACGAACAGACATCATGGTCAGTCAACATCACCTATTCAAGCACAGAGTAGTGGGAGGATGGTAATTGTCCAGGATTTATTTCCTCCAATAAATACTAGTTTCCCTTGGATTTTGGTGAAATTATGCAGACCTTTTATTTTTGTCTACCATACAAAGCTTGACTAAGAACGGGATAATCACATTTATAAATTGGTTATTTTGCTATATAACCAAAATATAGAGATCTGATACATATATTTTCTTAAATTACTTTTGAGTTATTCAGGACAGTGGCACTGATGATGTTGGTGAGGTGACTTCAAGAATAACTAATATTCAGCTTGATAAGGTGTCAGTTAGTCCTCCCACTTTAAAGCTTCCTCAACTATTTAGCTTGACTCCAACTTCTGGAAAAGCTGGGAGTGTGCAAAGGCGGCACGGTACAACTCCTCAGACTAGCCAAACTGAGAATCTTTCTGAAAGGAAATCTTTGGATCCTCATTCAAGTAATCAAGTAGAGACTTTACCAGAAGGTTTGCTGTGTCTACTCTGCTGCTTGTTGGATGTGTTTCATGATATTGAATCTTATGGGGTTTCAGAGGGAATTTCATCAATGGTCTTATTTTGCAGCTTTTGATTCCTATTTTATGTTTTGCAGATAGTGATAGTTCTTATGTCCAACTTTTGAAGAGGTCAGTAAGAGAAGCAGCACTGTCATTGCAGTCCTGCAATTCAGAATCTTCACGAGACAGTCATTCTGATGGAAGTTCTGAGCACTTCTTTGCCCCTCTTTCAGAAACTGGGTTTTCTCATTTAGATGCTGAAAAGAAGGCTGCTTCAAAAAAGGCTGCTTCATTGAGGAGTAAAAGGTTATTTCTATCTCAAATGGATGATTCCTTGCTTGAGAGTCATGCGTCTGATGGTCATGGGGAGAGCAAGTTGGATGAATTTCCAGATATGTTGAATGAATTGGAAAGACTTTCTGATTATGACCATGTAAATGGTTTTCTCTCTTTTACTGGCTCAAATGCAACTTCTGATGCACAACAGTCAATTTATGACTTTGAGGATGCTCAGGATCAAGTATTCTCACCGCCTCTGCTAATGGACTCATCACTTTTAGCAGATTCATTTGAGGACTTACTAGGTATGTTGGATTTACAACAAATTGTTCGAGTTATAGTAACCTGTCTTTTGGTTCTTTTTATCATCTGATGACAGTGTGCTACTGTTACATGCTTAGCCAGTTTGAAATATGATGCGGGGCCAGGAAGGGGAGAGAGAGAGAGAGAGCAGTTATTTACTTTTCTCTGAGGACTTGTTAGAGTGATCCAAGGAAATTTTTTGTGTTGAACTATGGATCTTATAAAAGATTTAGGATGCAGACTTTAGAACCAATGCTCTCTAGGTCTGTGAATGCATTTGAAAGTTCTTTTTTCTCCTCTAGTAAATGGTTTGTCCTCACTCTTTTCTGTGAATGCATTTGAAAGTTCTTTTTTCTCCTCTATTAAATGGTTTGTTCTCTCTCTTTTCTGTCTACAAAAGGAACCTTTGCATACTTTATAGGTCAAGCATAATTAATAGTGACGTGTTTCTGTTGCATACATCAATTCTAGAAACTTGTATTTTTTTTTTGTAAATTAATGAGGTAGGAATTCTGTTTGTTGCAGCCCCCCTATCCGAGACTGAAACAGCCTTGATGGAGCACTGAAACCATAATTTGGGTAACCTTGGAACATAATTGAGGAAATGGCATGATTGCTGTGGTGGGTTGCTCTTCGTAACTTTGTTGGGATATTCACCCCCTTCACCTTTTATAACACGATCCATGTATGATTTCTCTTATTGTTGCTTGGTATATTTTTACCATTCTATATGGCTCATCTGTTGGCCCTACTGCTTGGAGGGAACCATGAGGCACCTGTGTTTTACATGCTTAATTGATTACTGAATTTGGGACAAAGATTCTGAAAGTAAAAGTGCAACCTGGGCTTTGGAGGGTGAAGTTGGCTTCAACCAAATAATAGCAGTGTGGACTTTGAATTTTCCTTCACGTTTTTCTCCACTGGAGTAGAAAACTGTGACAGCCAAACGGCAGTGGTGAAAATATGGTGGATCTGATACATGCAGTTCTTGGCCTGATGAATTTCTGCTGCAAATCTGCATGCCTCTGGCATCTTTTTACTTAACTGTGATTAATTCTTGGACTGCAATTTATGTAATTTACACTTGTGTATCACGAGTTAGGCCTCCTTGTATGTTGGTGATATATCAAGAATGAAAAAATTATATCTCTTATATAATGTTCAGTAAAGTACAATGCTCGTTTTTCTTATATTATATATAGCTGTTAATGTTATAACTGCCATTGACGCTTGGGATTTCAATCCTGGACAATTAAGCCATTGATTTTATGTGTAAAGTACTAGTCAATGGAGTACGGTTCTTTAATTTTCTACCTTCACTAACTAATAATTTTTTTGACGATATAGCAGTTTTCTGTTAAATTTACTGGACTCCGATTATACATGGGTCATTTTTCTTGTGACGAGGATGGACTAGCATTAGCATAACGGTATTAGAATAAGTAGCCTTTTAAGAATATTACATTGCTGGAGTTATTCCTGGAGACTAGAAATAGTAATAACTGAATATGTATGGTGTAAGAAAATTGGATATGGATATATTTCATGATGTATTTATTTATTTTACACTAATGTTAAAGCTGGATTCTGGCTAGCTATTTATATTAGAATACAGCCATATGATTTATGTTCATTTTATGGTTGCCCTTATGTATTAAATAAGTTATCATAATTTTTTCTGCCAATTATTGCACTGTAATAATTGAAAATTAGAATTCAAGTCTCTAATGATAAATTTATTAACTGGAAACCAAGAAGATGTGCTCCCCACCCTCTGTAATTTTGAGTTTGAAACACTCAAAATTGTCACACGGTCACATCCATGACCCAGCAAGCGAGTGCCCCACTGGCGGCTGCTACCAAAGCGAGTGGCATCTTCTTTAATTTATGGGAAAGGAAAACTGTGCTTAAAGAGAGCTCTTCACTTTTCAACTTCGAACGACGGCACATCATTCTCCTAGGTTGGACGACCCCTACTCTCATCCAGCCGGCGCGTGTCACATACTTTTCTCGTTAACTTTCCTTGTCCTTTCGGTAATGCAAGGTACATGATACATACATTGAACTAAAATTGAGGTTGGTTTTGAATCAATGTTAAGGGTATTTTTGTCATGTAGTTAAAGAAAACCAGACATAAAATTAAGCAAAAATAATAATAATATGAAGCGAGTGTTTTGAGGCTGGAATTATAGAGAGGGAAAGTTACAAGGGAAAGTAAGAAAGAAGATGAAAAAGGCGATATCAGCAGCAACAATTTGGCTAACAGAACCACAATAACAACTACTTCAACTTCAGCCAGAGATTGCCGTTTCTTTTCTTCCTATTTTATTCTAACCAGAAGCCAATCTTTCTCTCTCCTTCAAAGATGGGGTGGCTGAATTTCAATTATTCTTGTTAGTATATATTAATCTTCTTCATTTTTGAAATTCTTTTGCTTTTCTCGCTTCTTTTTTCTACTTTTTCGTGTTCGGGACTTTTTCCTCTTTTCCTCTGCACCCATTTTTCAAAGGTTGGATTATTAATGTTGTTCCGTCTTTATGTTTAATCATGTTCAAAAACTTTGTAGGGTACTGTTGCTCCGGATGTTATCTGGGTTTTGTAGATCAGAAACAGATCTTGTGACTGTGATCCAGTTATATTTGCTGCTAAGTCCTGATAAAGAAGGAAGAAAGAAAGAGGAGGAGGTAACTGTTCGTCATTACCCTATGCCTACTGTAGTTGAATAGAGATGTCAAAGATCATTTAATTTTTTGTTTTTGTTTTCAGAAGGTAAATATTCTACAGGATTCCTATTTTAGTATTGGGCTTTTGGTGTAATTTTGAGCTTGGGATGTCTTTTTATTCCAGATTTGTCCCCATACGAAGCAAGTTGGATGCCTCTGTTCCTGGCTTCTCCCAATTAAAATGGCATGTTCATACATTTAATAAAGATCATTGTCTCATGATGGCGGAGACAGACGAAAAATTATAGGAGGTGATGGTTTCAATGGATTGTCAGTGCTTCCTGGAATTCAGTTAATGCAGTTGGGTATTTGTGTGTTCATATCTTGCGACTTGAAGTTGACGCATTGTTTAATTTGAACGAGTTTCATTAAGTAGTGTCTTCTGAAGTGCATGACACTTATCTGTTACCGAACCAATTCAAAGTTATGATCAAACAGATATTAAATAGGCTCCCACGGAAGCCTTCCAAATCTGTGGAAAATCGGGAAGGAGGGGGAACATCAACATCCTCTTCAACTGCTTCTACCAGTGCAAGAAGCAGTGATTTAGCAAGTTACCGTTCTGGGGATTCAACTGCTTCATATCTTTCAGGCCTTAATTCTACTTCAAGTCTTGGATTAAATCATGGTGATAAGTTTTTCCAAGCTGTGAATTTAAAGCTAAATGGGAGTTTGTCAGCTTCTTCCTATGAAGCTTTGCCAAGTTTCAGAGATGTCCCAAATTCAGAGAAGCAGAACATGTTTATAAGAAAGCTGCAAATGTGTTGTGTTGTTTTTGACTTCGCTGACCCTACAAAGAACCTCAAAGAAAAGGACATTAAGCGACAGACATTAGTAGAACTTGTGGATTACATTTCTTCGGCCAGTGGCAAATTTACAGAAAACATGATGCAAGAAATGATAAAAATGGTGTCCATAAATTTGTTCCGGACACTTACTTCTCCGCCTCGTCAGAACAAAGTTCTAGAAGCCTTTGATTTGGAAGAGGAAGAGCCTTCAATGGATCCTGCTTGGGCTCACTTGCAAATTGTGTATGAATTCCTTCTAAGGTTTGTCGCATCACCTGAGACTGATGCGAAGCTTGCAAAAAGGTATATTGATCATTCATTTGTTCTTAGACTGTTAGACCTTTTTGATTCAGAGGATCCCAGAGAGAGGGATTACTTGAAGACAGTTCTTCATCGCATATATGGGAAATTTATGGTGCACCGCCCTTTCATCAGGAAAGCAATCAACAACATATTCTATCGGTTCATTTTTGAAACTGAGAAGCACAATGGGATTGCAGAACTGTTAGAGATTTTGGGAAGTATAATCAATGGCTTTGCCATGCCACTGAAAGAAGAGCACAAGCTGTTTCTTGTGCGAGTGCTTATTCCTCTTCATAAACCAAAATGCATACCTATGTACCACCAGCAGTTATCTTACTGCATTACACAATTTGTGGAAAAAGACTGCAAGCTTGCTGATACTGTTATACGGGGACTACTAAAGTATTGGCCCATTACAAATAGTTCTAAGGAGGTTATGTTTTTAGGTGAGCTGGAGGAAGTCTTGGAAGCAACTCAGCCTGCGGAGTTTCAGCGATGTATGATACCCTTGTTTCGCCAATTAAGTCGTTGTTTGAACAGTTCACATTTTCAGGTTTGGTAATTTTACTACTTTTCATCAGTTTCCTCTTCCTCTTTTGTTTTCCCTATGATAAGTTCTCAACCCTTAAAAAGGAAAAAGTTTGCCTGTTGAGGCCTGATTTTTCACTTACAGTGGGAGAAATTTGGTTTAGAAAATCACTTCTCATATCCAAATAATTATATCGTAGTTTTTTTTGGTATGTTTAGTCACAATGCACGGGCCACAGTAGATAAACTATTGTGTCACTGAAATTAGTTTGAGATTTGGACTAATATGACTGATACAAGAAGTAGTAGTAAAACTATTTGCTCAATTTTCTTATATTCCTGTTTATTCATGCTCTCGCTGTTAATTTAGAATGTGATTTGGATTTCATGGAAACTTACTTTTGAAAACTTATGGAGGATATTGTTAAGCTGGACATTCTCAGCTGATTTCAATGTTTAATGGTCTCCTCACAGTTTTTTTTTTTTTTTTTTTTTGCCGATAGATTTTCAGAATGCATGGATGTAGTTTTGGTCTTCTCATAGTTTTTCCTTTTTGTTTTGCTGATAGATTTTCAGAATGCATGGACATAGTTATGCCATATGTGTGGTCATTTGGATTATTTGGTACAGAACTGTATGTATACTACATCAATTGCGTGAAACTTTTTTGTTCGGTGGTCATTTGGGATTGACCTACACTGTTCTGGATGTTTAGCAGTTGACTCTTGAAAATGCAACTTGGATGCAAATTCTATGGTTTAGACTGCAGAGATTTTGTATATAACTTTATACATGGATATTCATTGAGAAAGAGATTTTTCTTTATCTCGAGCATTCTAAAACAGCATTGCAAATTCCCTAGATGTTGAACCTTTTTTTTGGTTTACATACCTAATAAGGATATGCTGGCCAGAATTATTCCCCTTGGTGTCTATCATGGACAATGTCTTGTTTATGGGAGTAAAGTGGATGATCTAATTCGTATAAACTGTACTAGCCATTATTAATGATCAGTAGTGGGAGTAATTTCTTATTTGCCGAAGTTTATCAAGAATTCAAGATACATGCAATCTGTAGGATAATATAATTGATTGCTCTAAAGCTTACCTCATGGATTAAGATTTGTGGTGGAATATCTTTGTTTTTTAAGAGAAAAATATTTGTCTTACATGTTAGGAAGAGGGTTATTTATTAGTGGCTTTCTTTATTAATGGAGTAACAATTCAAACATTAATCCCATTACATAAATGATAGATTGGATGCTTTGCAGCGTCAATTTAAAATTATTCTTACGCATATCATCTATGGAGTGCAACGAATTCAGTGTAAGCATTTTGATGGTAACTTGGGTCATTAGCAATGAGTTCATGAGAGGTGAGTGAAGTGGTCGCTTGACAGCTTCATTTGGCAATGCCTTTTCTTAAGTTGCCGTGATTCTTTTACAGTATCTTAACATGAACTTTCATTGTCAACACATGAGCTTTTTCTATCTGTTCTCATTATAACGACTAGCGCAGCTTGAAAATCCTTAAGTGCAAAGGTGCTTCTTAAATAATATACTAGCCAGGATTACACGCTTCATGTTTATAAATAATTTTAAAATTATTCAAATATTTGGAATTTATACAGAGAAAATAGAACTTTTTCTTCACCTACGTTTTTTTTTTCACAGCAGAGTAAGAGGAAGTAGAGACTAGAGGAGAAATAGTCCAAGGCAGTTATAAGCTATTTTAACTTATATTATTGATAAGAAAATACATTCCTTGTAACATGTTTTTTCTTTTTGTTATTGTACTCTTTCTAATATTGAAGTTTAATATATTGTATAAGGTTTTCTAGGAATTGTTACGAAAAAAAAGGCTAATAACAATTTCTCTGAGTTTGTTTTATTAATATGAAAAATGCATAGTTACTTCTTCAATTTGGGGCTTTGGCAAATGGACCCCTCGACTTTTAATTTTGGTAATTAACCCCCTTAAATTTTAAATAGCACCTCAATAACTACTTTGTGCTTATGTGGAACAGTTAGTTTAGGAAGTTTTGGTATCTGAACAAATTCTTGTTCTCAGGAATCAATGGGTGGAAGTGGAATGATGCTTTAAAAATTCGAGGATGGGGCCTAGGGTGGTAACGAAGATGAAATAACTGACTGAAAAATGGATAGAAGCGGCTATTGAGATTTTTTTTTTTGAAAGTTGAGAGTGAGAGGGTTAATTGTCAAAATTGAAAAAATGAGAGATTCTATATTACAGAAATGACATTCTTCATTCATGATTGGATTTCATAATTGTAATACCAAATTTACTACGTTGGGACTGTCAAAGAAATTTTGTCAAATTTGTGATGAAAGCGTTACCTGTCAATGAAGTCTTATGCTCTCTCTCTCTCTCTCATCTGATTGCTTGTTCATTTGCAGGTAGCAGAGAGGGCTTTGTTCTTATGGAATAATGATCACATTGAGAACCTAATCAAGCAGAACCGCAAAATTATACTTCCCATAGTTTTACCTGCTCTGGAGAAAAATGCACGAAACCACTGGAACCAGGCTGTTCAGAGCTTGACAATAAATGTCCGCAAGATCTTCTTTGATACTGACCCTGAGCTCTATGAGGAGTGCTTGCTTAAATTTCAGGAAGATGAAGCACAAGAGAAAAATGTCAAGTCAAAGCAGGAGGCCACATGGAAACGGTTGGAAGAGATAGCAGCCATGAAAGCTGCAAGCCATGAGCCAGTTCTAGTTTCTCCCAGAAATGCTTCTCGTGCACCTTCTGGTTAGGCAATTAGAACTTTCAGTTAAATTATTCCTTTTTTTCGCATTGCAGAGCACGAGAATCCAAGGAGGAGTGGCATGTCAAGCAGGTTGTTTTAGTTCTCTTGGCCATATGATATAAAGTCACAAGGTCAAAGATGGGGCCACAACATAGCTCAATTTCGGTTTTACAAGCATAGAATATGTATATATACTTCATTGGGTGGACATAAATGGGTGCCTCAAGCCTCGGTCTATTTGGAAATTTGCTTTGTAAAACTGGGCTTTGCAGTTTGATGTTCTAAAGAATCGCAAAATTGCTTGAATTCAATCTCTGTGTTTACATATTCTAGTTTGATCAAAGCGTGCTTCATTTATATTCGCCAATTTTTAATGTCGAATCTGGGTTTTTTAAGTTTTTGTGTTTTCGTGTGCCTGAGTTGCTCTAAAGGATTTGTTTGTTGGAGGTTTTTCTTACGCTAAGTGTTGGCTAAAGACAAATTTATTTAGGAGTGTATTGCAGAGAAAAAAAAATCAAATGAAAATTTTCTATTGTCAGTTTGTTATATAATTTTTTTTTACTTGTTTTAACTATTCTAGGTTATACTATAAAATTATCAAGTAATACATCATATTTATATTTTATTTTTAATTATTGATATATTATAAAATAATAATGATAATATATGTAAACACTGGATTTTGTCCCAAAAAATTAAAAATAATAAAAAAAATAAAAGTATTAAAAAAAACAAACAAAAAATAATAAAAAAAAAGAATTAAAAAGATAAAATAAAGTAAAAAAAAATTTTGGTTTAGCCCATTAAACAAAAAAACATCCCTGGCCCAATTGAAGCAAAAATCCTTAGCCCAGTCCACCACCAGATCTGGCCCACTCCCATCAAACCGGAGCCCACTAACCTCAGTCCATTTATCTACCTGACCCGCCTGACCCATACCCGGTTCCCATTTCACCTCTGCATCACGTGCATAACCTCTCTGCATTTCAAAGGATGCGTCCCTTTCTCGAACCTGATCACCCCCCAAAAAGACGCATCTCTGCATTTCACCTTTGCACCACGCAAATCCTATCTCCCTTTCATCTTTCCCATTTTCCCTCTGAACCTGCTGCACCTTTATCCTTACTGCTCTGTCTCGCCTATTTCAACC
>JASKGM010000012.1:2298495-2317998 GCA_034509205.1 Ceratonia siliqua | reverse complement strand
GGGCTTATAAGGCCCTTAGGCACCCTCCCCTTACGAGCTAGCTTTTGAGGGTGAGTTCTACCCAGGTGGTTCTTATCAAGTGGTATCAGAGCAGGTTCGATCCCCGGACAGTGGGCGGCGGGCTGGAGAGGAGCGAAAGGGAGAAGGCCTGAGTACCAGCCGCCTGCGGCCTGGACGTCGCTGTCTAAAGGGGGCGGAATTGTTAGGAACCACAAGTCAATGAAACTTGGGAGTCCCAAATTGGGTAGAAATGCACTTGGTGTGGGGCTTATAAGGCCCTTAGGTACCCTCCCCTTACGAGCTAGCTTTTGAGGGTGAGTTTTACCTAGGTGGTTCTTATCATATACCTAGTATAATAATTGGTGCATCATCTCTGGTTTTCCTTTTGTTATTATTCCTTCCTGCCATGCTTAGTTGTTGATGGTGTCATAACTATGGCATGCTTTTGAATTCCCATATGGATGAGCATTATATGCTTCTTATGCATTTTGTTGTTGTTTGAGTTTGAATCTGCTCTTTATCACGGTTTTGATTCCTGGAACTGTTGTTTTGAAAGAGTTATATACTTTATTGGGCATGGGGTTGAAATCCGTTGCATGCTGGATTTGTTTTTATAAACTGTTTCAAAATGGTTCTAGTTTGATGTTTATAATCAGTTCAGAAGAGGATTCCAACTTGGTTTTATAGACTGTTATTCTGAAAGGAAAACGATTTTGTTTGGTTAGTTTGCTAACCTGAATGGATTTGCACATGTTATTTAGGGATTGATTTTGAACTTGCAATGTTTGAGGTATTAGTTACCTTTCAGCACTAGCTCACAAATTCTGGCATTTTACTATACCGTTCGCATTTTAACGTATCTTATTCATTTGTCTGGTGGTGTGCTTGTGTACCTTTTAAATCAGGCTATGCAATTCTTGTTGTTTGATTATCATCCTTTTTTTTTTACATTTCGTGCACATAAATCCTTCTACCCACTTACTTTATGTGATTTGTGATTTCGTATTATTCTATTATTTTTGTTTACTTCTTTATTTATGTGTTCGTTTTCCTTTTAGTTAACATTCATTATATTATCTTCAAAAAATAATAATAATAATAAAAAAAATACTAAAAGAAAGGGGACATGCATGTACATAGATGAAGTTTTTAATCAATGGGCTGCAAATGCTTAATATTTTGTAATAAGACAGGGGCCCAAGGATATAGCATTTTATTTCAGAAATGGCCTGCCCAAAGGTCCAAAAGCATGGAAAAAGTGAACATTGGGTTCCAAGGACTCAATAATGTTCTTACGAAGTTTTTCATGAACATATTCAAATAGTCCATTGGATTTGGCTTTTCAAATTGGGTTTCAAAGGCCCATCAACAAATTTCAGAGTTTAAACATGGGTTTCAACAGCCCATTGGGATTTAAAAGGAAAAAGGGGGTTTCAAAGGATTTACTAAGTTTATTTTGAAAGTAAGATTCCAAAAGGCCCAATTAAATACTTTAAATGGGGATTCAATACTTTTCAAAATTCAAGTTTTATCCCCAATACTTTTAAATTTTCAAAATTGACCCCAATACTTTCAAATTTTGACTGATTGTGACCCCAATTTTCAGAAATTCAAATATGACCCCAATATTTTGAAAATTCAAATTTTGACCCCAATACTTTTCAAAATTTGAGTTTGGACTCTAATATTTTCAGAAATTCAAATATGACCCTAGTATTTTCAAAAAAATCCAAAATTGATCACAATACTTTCAAAAATACTATTTTGTTCCCAAAACTTTACTCCAAAGCTCCTAAAAGGTTTTGATTTCAATACTAGGATTCCTTAAATTCATCTCAAAACATTATGTGGGGAAACTTTCTCCCATTCTGTTTAAGCTTTATGTGAAAATTCATTTCCTATACTATCTTCACTCATTTGAACATTATGTGGGAAAATACTTTCCCATTCTGTGGAAGCTTTATGTGAAAATTTATTTTTCCATAATGTCTTTATTCTCTCAAACTTTATGTAGGGAATTAATCTCTCATTTTGTTGGACTCTATGTGGAAACTCACTTTCCCATATTGTCTTAATCCTATCCTTAGGCAAAAGTTTTAAATTAATTCATACTACGTGGACCTTGATCCCATAAGGGTATGTAGGCACTTACATAGTAAGACAGGTCCAATTCTCTCACTTCTTTATTTTTCTAAAAATTGAAATAATAAAATGGGTAATTCACATAACAAATTTAAGCACAAACAATTTGGGGTAACCATCCTTAAGGATGGTTACCCCAAATTTAAGGATGGACGCTATGGGATGCCTAACACCTTCCCCACACGTAATTAGACTCCCGAAACCTTCCTCTAGTTCCAAGGGCCAGTATTTAGTTTTTAAAGGATCTCAATTATCATTCTAATTAATTGGTGGCGACTCCATTTTTATCTCTGTATTTCTTCCCTTTTGTCGCCCTAAGGTCATGACAGCGCCTTTTTTCCGGCCGTCACGTTGTGACATGTATTACAAGTTCTATGTGAACCGGTCTCAATAACTTCTCAAAAGACCAAAATCTCTGAAAAAAATTCCTTAAAAATATCTTAAAACCCTATAATGCATATGCATTTTAATATTTAAAAGGAAATAATTTAAAATTTGAAATTGAAAAAATACCAGGCGAGGTGCAACCGAGATCGTAAGGAATCTAAAGCCACGAACATCTTCAGGTCCTAACCACAATACAGCAGATGGAGGAGCTTGCTCAGTCTGACTGCCAGGTTCAATCTGCAACAATGTTGCAGATTCAAAATTATGAGTAACCATCAAATTGATTAAAATTTTACGTCAGACTGTCTCTGACAGCAAGACATTGATCTCCCACATCATAAAGTATATTAAAGTTGACGCAAACGAAATTGAACAAATTCTCATTTTGGAAAAGGGCTTAAGTCACAACATACCTGTCTTGGTGCTGGACCTGATGGAATGCGCATCATCTTCGATGTTACTTCAACAACCCTATCACTCAGAGGCAAGCTTGAAGTAGATTTCTCCTTTTCAGGCCACAGATGAAGTTTAACCCCAGAACATGGCTCAAGGTTTGTCACAAATACAAAATGACTTTTTCCATTTGACCCCTACACATCCAAATCAAATGGTTAAGCAACTGTACCATGGCATGCTTATTCATAACAACAGCAAAGAAACACTTCAAAACTTCAGGAGTTGATTGAGCATGGGAATTTTAGTGAATAAATGTAATTTCACTTCTCAAAGAATCATGTTGACCATAATCAAAATTTATAGCTTCCATACACAATTCTACAGATCATCTACTTCGAAAATTTATATATGATAAAGTGGTCAAACAAACACATTCAAAATTAAAATAGTGTCCCTTGAGCAACTAACATAATGATACACTTTAAGTGATCACGGTTGAGAGTCAAATCAGCTGATATTTTCATAGTAGATCTCAGAGAATAATTAAAAATTTATGAAAAACGCTCCTTTTAGTAATATTATTTTCTCAAGAATTATCGCTGAGAAGAAGAGTGCTCTAAATCATAACTGGAAACAAAAAAAAGACCAGGAAAGAGAAATCTAATAACTCAAGACTCCTCGTGCTTTCTCACATATAATTTCTGTTATGAATGATATCAAGCAAAACATAACGACTTTTATAAAATTTTCAGATATTGAATTGAAAAATAAAGTGAAGGATACCAATGTTTGTATGTCCAACCACCGCCTTCGACCATCCATCGCTAACACAGTCACCACATTTGTCTGAATGTACAGGTCTCTCTCAAGGCCCTCATCGTTCCAATGAATATTGAAAGGACACGCAGCTGAACCATGCAGTTGAGATCCTGTAGCCATGATATACTACAACATAAACTTTTGCACAAAGGTGGTAGCTTGTAATTCAAAAAACAAGCTATCTGAAACATTGATATTGATGAAATTTAGTAAAACTTGAAAACCAAAATTATGAGAAAGCATTAGTTTTCACGTGGAATCTAATATTCAAACTGTTTATACTTCACATCCCTTGACTAATTATGAGACAATAGAAAAGGTAAATATTCATAAGAACTATTAAGTTTATAATTAGACTAAGTTGTTTTGTTACAGCAGAGAGAGCACAGAAGTAGCGTAAAGCTAGCCTCTTTGCCCACAGAGAAAGCTTAACCTAACTCTATATAAAGCTTGAGTTATGTGATTGAAAAATAGAAATAGAAGCATACAATACCAGCGGCATCTTTTGTATTCTGGACAGGAATGCTTATTGATTTCCTAGAAGAGGGTGATTGCATCATCCCGTTGAAATTATGTGATATTCCACTACGAAGCATTCTTGCAAAAACTGAAAGTCTCTTTTGAGCATCAGGAAAAGGTTGGCCCATTCTGGAGTCTATCAAACTAAGAAGAGTGTGTGACACCTAGATAAGAACGTATATGATAAGGACCACCTTTAGGAGAATTAAGTATATTCTCGACAAAGAGATAACCACTTACTTGAACAACCAGTTGATTACACCATAAAATAGCCTGATGTTCCATTGACAACCACACATTTTTCATGGCTGTAGTACTTATCATGAAGCCATGTGTAGGGGGTACAATATCTTCAAGTGATGCAACTTTTGACCGTACCTAAAGAAAACACCTGAAAGTCAATGTTCGTAGCTACCAGTGAAAATATAACAATATAAGGAGACTCAGAGAAATAAAATGGGTATATGATTTCACTGTCTCCCAAAGACTTTGTGTACAACCTGAACTTCTACGGTTTGATGCCAAAAGAACAAGTTTGAAAAAAAAAAAACAACTTAGCTAAGGTAGAGACAGTATACATTTACTTACTTGAAGTGCAAGTTCAACGTAGTTTATTTTTAGAATTACATGAGACGCCATTTTCAGAATATTTTTGCAGTAACTCAAAATAACAGACACCAGCTAAGGTTATGATGGACCCCAGGGGCAAAGGAGGAAGGATATGAGGAAGTTACTAGAGAGGACAAATGGCAAGGAAGTTAGTTATAAAAGGAGAGTGAGGGGGGGGATCGAAGGCAGGCAAATATTGAGTGGTGAGGTTGGAGCGTCAAGCTGCTTAGTGCAAGAAAAAGGGGATACTTAGTGTCCAATAGTTAGGATTGTTATGTGTTTTGAGTGTTCTTGTGAGTGACCTATGAGGTTTCCATTACTGTTTGTGTGTATTACTTCTCTGTGATTTTGCTTGTATTTCAATTCTCTTGCTACTGTAACAGCGTTTCCAGTGCTGTTTTCCACATAATTTCCATCAATATATCAGGTTCTCGTGTGTTCGTGTTTATTGCACTTGGTTCCCATCAGTTGGTATCAGAATCGTGACGGTCACTGAGGAATGGTAAGCACAAGGATGGAAGGGAAAATCAAAAGTTTGGAACAAGGGTTTGATGATGTTAGGAGGGAAATGAGCATTATCAGAGAATATTTTATGGAAATCAAGAAGTTCATGGTGGCGAACAGAGGTATGGCCACGAGGGAAAGGGCGGACTCTATTGGTGGCTCAAATGGCGAAAACAGAGAGGATGAAGGGGTGAGAGAAAGAGGAGAATATCAGAGAGAAGAGAGGGAGAATCGATTTAGAAAACTTGACTTACCCCTTTTTACCAGTGAAGATTCGACGGGACGGCTTTTCTGTGTGGAGAGATACTTCTCCGTGAATGGAGTTACAGAAACAGAGAGGATGGAGGCGGGGGCCGTTTGTTTAGAAGGACACGTACTGAATTGGTTTCAATGGCATGACAGAAGGGCTTAGATTTAATCTTAGGGGGCATTCCATGAAGCACTTCTTGAGAGGTTTCAGCCGTCACAGGAGGGGGATGACTACGAGCAGTTGGTTGCTCTGCAGCAAATAGGCACCGTAACTAAGTATAGAGAGGAGTTTGTTCATTGAACTCCTCTCTATCGTACTCACAAACGCGCCTGATTCTTTGTTGCTGGGCATGTTCATGAATGGACTCTCGGAAGACATTTGGGGTTAGGTTAAGATGGGCCAACCCGAGTCCCTTGAACGGTTGATGTACTTGGCTCACCGGGTGGAAGAAAGAAACTAGGTCGTGGACTGGGCCAGAGAGTCTAGGAAGGGATGACCTAGACAACCTGAGCCCAACAATAAATCCATGCTTCCAATAGGTCAACCCGAGTCTCGTCACAACCTTGGCCTGCGATAAGAATAGTGACATAGGCAAAGGGTGGAAAAGGCACCAGCAGAGGAACAACGGCCAACGGGAAAGACGACAACGGTCAAAAAACACCAGCAAACTTGTGGGAAAGAACCGGTCAGTCTCTTGGTAGCAGTAAGTCAATAAACAAGGGGAAGGAAGTTTCAAGCACCTCTCAAAAGCTGAAGTCGTATGCCAGAGAGAATAAGGTTTATGTTTCCAATGTGACGAAAGGTATTCACCCAACCACCGCTGCTGTAATAGTCAGTTGCAAGTCCTGCTAGTACCTAGAGAAAAGGAGGATGAAGAGTTTGCATCGGGTAAGGTGACGATCATCGACGAAAACTGAATAGAGTTAATTGAGGAAGCTCGGGATGGAGTAATTGGGCATGGCAGTGTCACGTGACCAAAGTAATTACAATAATTACACCTTCACCTTGAGGATAAGGTGAAAGTGCAGGGGGGTATTGATGGACCCTAGGGGTAAAGGAGGAAGGAAATGGGGAAGTTACTAGAGATGACAGGTGCCAGGGAAGTTAGTTATAAAAGGAGAGTAGGGGGAGGGAGAATTGAAGGCAGGCAAATATGGAGTGTCTGACTGTTTAATGCTGGAAAAGAGGGATACCTAGTGTCCAATAGTTAGGGTTATGTTATGTGTTTTGAGTGTTCTTGTGAGTGACCTGTGAGGTTTCCATTACTGTTTGTGTGTATTGCTTCTCTGTGATTTTGCTTGTATTTCAATTCTGTTGCTATTGTAACAGTGTGTTTCCAGTGATGTTTTCTACATAATTTCCATCAATACATCAGGTTCTCTTGTTTGTCTGTGTTTATTGCACTTGGTTCCCATCAGTTACCCCTAAATGAAGGCCACAAGAAGGCTATTCATGTAATATAAATTCAACTCTTAAAAATAATGTAAGACATATTAGTCTTGTGAAGTTCAGACACGAGGCATACTTCTCTCTTAAACATCATTGCGGATGATCTACTATAGACACACTATCTGTACCTGGTAATCGTTATATGCGCCAGAAATAGATATGACAACAACATGAGATAGTACAGGATCAGACAAATATCGTCCTGTGTTGGTGGTCTGAACCTGATATCCCTCTCTCCATTCCTGATTTACTCGTGCAAAGTAGTAACCCAAGGAAGGCTGCAATGCCACAGGAGGTGATCTGAATAAATAAATGAATCCCATCAAACATTTAAACAATGCATGCATAACAATAACCCCAAAACCATATTATAAACAAATTAAAAAAAAAAAAAACTTACTGGTGTGGGGTTGAAAGTGTGAGAACAGTTTCAACTGCTGATTTCCTCAGACGAGGGTGTATGACAGCAGCTCTAGCGACAAAACCACCCATGGAGTGACCAACTAAGATCACACTTTTTGGCAAACTACCGGAGACTGCAGCACCTTCTCTTGCTCCAGCATCATAAGACACTTTATACTGGTCCAAAATCTGCAAGTAAGGAGCACATGATGAGTATTTCACAAAGGGATTAACGTCAAGAATTTCCTGCCTGGAAAAAAGTAAAACCAGATAAGTTCAGATGCAACACTAACTGAAGAAAGGAAGGACAGTATAGCACAGGCCTAGAAGGTCTAATCTGATGACTCTGATCAACTTGTAAACAGAAAAAAAGTTGTTTGAAGCATCAATAAAGCCAGGGGGCATATTCCTTAACAGACAAGTGACCTGAAATAAAAAAATTAAAAAAAAAAAGAATTTCACCGAGACATGGAAAGACCAAATGAAACATTTCTATGTATGGATTAAACCAAAATAATTCCAAGGAAAAGAGACACAATTCATTGAATTCCGACAAATAAAGATTTAATAATAAGAAACATCTCTGGTCTTGGAAATAGTTTATACCATTAGCCTCAAGAGACTGGTTGCATGAACAAATCAGTCATCTACAGACAATAAATCAAACAATCTCAAAATTACAACCGTGTAATAGTTATCCAATATTCATTTGCTTCCCATGGGTTTTAAACTAAAAATGATAAATGGGATACCTTGTGAATGGCATATACAACATATTCAGCGTGTTCTTCAAGAATCCCTCCGTCCATTGCTGAATGTTCACCTTCAAGATCCACGGCAAACCAGTCTAACCTGTTAGTATACTGATTGGGCAACTGGAATCCGGATAAATTTATATCTGCTCCTCCTTCTTCAGGAGTAAGGGAAGCTTCTTGGTAAAATCTACGCTCAAGGGGGCCATTCTGATATGCCCTTTTAGATTCCGCTGCCAAAGACCGTACCTGTTATGTGGATGAAAGCAGAAGTAAATGTTAAGGAGTATATAAAATTTGGGCAGTAATAGTACCAAGAGTATATTGATCTAAAATGTCTACATAATCTCAATAGAGTAATAGACAATAGATAAAAATGAATTAGAAATTACTACTACGGCTTATGCGATCTATATCAAATTTCTCCATTTTCATCCAACTATTATCTTTCTCTTCTTCGACTACTGTTTTTTCTTTTTGCTAATATAACGAACCCACCTTTCCCTGTTAAAGGAAATTACACTAACTCCAGATACTCAAACCTTCAAGCAGGAACTGAGTATCAAGTAACCCTAGACTCAAATTTATGACCTGAACAGTTATCTAGTCATTCAGGTTTTCATGTACAAGTTATCATACTATCATAAAGTTATACTATAATATTCTTTAAATGATTAGACCAACATACACTCAAATTAAAAACTTTCGACCTCAAATGTCTTAACACATCATTAGATCATAAATTGTAGGCAAAATAACAAACATTATTGCAGTTTTCAGCTTGTATTACTTAATGCTATTTTATCTTGACATGTTGGAATAATTAGTAGTTACACCAGCAACAGAATTAATAACTTTAAAATTAACTTAAACTAAACTCAAAAAAGAAGAAAGAGGACCTTGCCTGCCTGTAGCTACCACCATTTCCTGGGATGAAAAGCACTGGTACGCCATTAAGCTTCTTGAGATGCTCATGAAAATCTATCTTTTTCCAGCCCTCATGATACAAGTACAATCCATACTTCACCGGCAAAATTCTTTCCGATGTGGAGATAGGAATGTATGTGGGATACATGTATGTCATGATACATCCATTTGAAATAGGTTGCAAGAAAGAATACAAAGCAGCAAGACAAAATCCTATGAACACAATCATCAGAATTGCAACTCTAATTTTCGCTCTGAAACCCGGCATTGTTGGATAAAACTTCTTATCCAAAGACTTGAGCTCACATTTAACTTAGTTTGCTCGTGTGACCATGTATACTTAGAATTTCACCATTCCAAAGTCCAACCTCAACCAACTTGCTCGAAATTAAACAACAGCAAGCTCTGAAAAAGATAGCATATCAAATAAATATCAACAAGTTATAAGAGCAGAGCTAAATATAAAAGCAGTAAGCACGTAAACAAGTGAGGCTGATCAAAGCAGAGCTACAGTTCCATGAACATAAAAGGGAAGTAACAGAATAAAGAGGTACAAAAATAGAAAGTTATATTTCTGAATCAGATCATATCCTTAGCATGCAATTCAACTGTTCTTTCAACTTAAGATTCACACGCACACAGACAAAATCGATCGCATCAGTAACTAAAACAAATCAAAATTACTCGTTAACATGCAGATCTATTTCAAACCAAAACAAAATTTAAATATAACCGAAGAAAAGCCACAAACTATGAAATCGAAACGAAAAGCAGAAGAAGTCTTCCAATTGAGCGTGTGGATCTGAACACATCTCAGACGGAGAAGAAGGTGAAGGAAGGAAGGAAGAGAGAAGTAGAATGCGAGGGGTTACCAAATCGGGAAAGCGCAGGGAGGAGTTGGCTGAGGAGAGCAGAGAGAGAGGAGAGGCTAATGGAAGTTGGATGTTGGAAGGACCATGCCTCACCAATCATCATGCGACAGAGTAGGCTTCTGGGATATCGAAACTGAGATCTAAAAGCAAATACATACGGTTTCCAAAATGTTTGGGCATTATAACAACTTCAACTATTTTGCAGGGAATAAATAACTGTTTATTTATTTCTTTCCTTTTTGGAACTAGTTGTCCTCACTCCTGATCAACACAAGTGTAAGAGATCTTCTCCCTGGTCCTCGGCTAAGGAGCTAAGCTATGGATAAATAACCCCCATAATCATAGGATTAGGACCCCAACACACTTGTTAACCAATAGCAAAAAAACTCAAATAATTAGCCCATAATATCCTTTTTAACAGCTTAAATGTATGTAATTAACGTGAATTTGGTAATTAATGTTGATAAAGGCTTGCTAGATTCAAAACCAACTTAGTTAAAAATATATTTAAATATTTTTTTTATTATTTTAGAATATTGTTATATTATTTTAAGAGTAGTCATAATTTTGAAATAATATTTTTAAAAAAATTAATAAAAAAGTAAAATTAAAATAAAATAAAATTCATGAAATAAGTATTTAAAAATAAAAAAAAATAAAATGAAATGAAATTAAAAAAAAATTCTTTTTATTTTTAATTTTACTTATTTTTTTCTTAATTTCTTAAAATTATTTCTTAAAATAAAAATTTAAAAAAAATTTTTAAAAAAATGACTCATAAAATATTGCTACTCATGGAGTAGCGTAGTAAGACTATTTTGTTATTTCTTTAATTATTTTTCATTGGTAGATTTTAAACTTTATTTTTATTTTTTTTTGACATTTTTACTCTTGGTTTTGATTTTTTTTTACATTCTTTAATTTTTGTCACCTTTTTATTTTTTTAAAGCATTGTGTTCTAAATGCTTTTTTTTTCATTTTGTTAAATTTCTTTTGAATTTTTTTCTTAAATTCTTTTAATTTTTTTATTAACATAAAAATTATAAAAATAAAAAATACTCGGATGCACCAATGACTTAACAAACATCCCAAAATTTATATCATGTCAAATGGAGCAAAGTATGTACGAAAAATCTTTAATATGCTCTAAATTATTTAACTGTTATAAGCCAAAACTTTAAGCTTACAAAAACAAGTTAAAAATATTTTGTTTTAATTTTATAAAGTATTCTTGTAAATGCAATAAACATGTATAAAATCTATAACAAGCCTTAATGCTACCAAATAAATGGTAAAAAAATAAGTACGAGTCTATTTAAATATTTTATTATGATGTTTGTAAATATTAAAATTTGGAAGCTATAGACCATCTTTCAAATATTGAAAGCACTTATGGCAACATAACATTGCATCAAATGACACTGGGACATAATAAAACAAAATTAACTTTTCTTTTGTAATAAAAATTACCTTTTCAAAGTAATAATTTTCATTTAAAAATAGAGAAAATTATTATCATAGTATTTAAAGAGGTATCATATTTTAAAATTTAAGTTGGTATCATATTCTTTTTTTTGGTGAAACAAATATTTAAAAGGAAAATAGGTGAATAACGTATATCCAACATATGCTTGCTGGACAATGGTCTCCTTATTTTGTTTGTTTCCTGTTTAAGTTTATCACTTGAATAATTACAAATTCAAAACAAAATATTTATAAGTTAGAGTATGGCTATCCTACAGTCACACCTAATTTTTTTTAAATAATTAATTATTTTATATATTATATATATTTTTTAAAATTTTTTAAAATATTTTAAAAATATTTATATTTTTTGTATTATTCATGCATAATTTTTTTTTATTCATTTGTATGTTAAAAAATTTTAATTTTAAAAAATATATGAGATAACAAGTAAGTTATTAATGTAAAAAAATAAAAAAATTATTAAAACTCCCCTGCCAGTTAAATCAATTATTCTATTTTAAATAGTTGTTATTTCATTATAAATTAATAGTGTTTTTTTGGGGTAAAAGAAAATATATGCTTGGTTATAACGCGATTATAACTAATTTGAAACATGAATTTTGTCTGAAACAGAGGAATGTGTCCAGTTTTGTTGGATTTATATTTATCTGGATAAGTTATATGCCACATCATGGTCCTCGAATGACTATAATGTATTATTTATTTTTTGGCCATGCTTCTCATATATTGTAACTGATTAAAATGAATGGACGATCACCATGTGAGAAACATAATCTATTATGATCGGATACATTTTTAATTTTATTGATTGTTTATATTAATTTAATAATAATAATAATAATAATAATAACAATAATCTCTCAATACACGGTCATTTTTTCACACTTCTCAGCTTAGAAAGCTCAGAAGCTAAGATATTTGTACTTTGGCTCTCCATTTTCATATTCTTGGTGTTTTTGTCTGGGAATCCAACAATATAGAGTAAAGCGTTGAATTATTGGTGAAAATAATGAAAAGGCAAATGATTATGTCAACCGGGCGGCCATAATATTCCACGTTTAGAAAAGCTTTTAATGCAATGATCGTAAAGGACAATACCTACACTTTGCTAATTATGATTTTTCTGATACTTTCTTAAAGATAGATGGTTGAAAGAACCAAAGCGAAGATATATGCTGTAGTCCACGAACTCCTGGTTACAGGCACAGGCACAGGCACAGGCACAGCCCCGGATGATCTAATTGATAGCGGATTAACCCGCGAGCAAACTCACACTGTCACACGGACCCTCAAAGTGCTTCCAATATTGCCAACGACAAGCCTAACTGGCTTCGGCATGTAGACGCTTTATAACCAAGATAAAGAGCTCTTCCATCTCCTTGGTGAGAGAGAGGTCCTCTATCCGGATTCAGCCTCCAAATGGTTCCCCTCACCCAGGCATTCTAGGGGAGGAACCAGTGTGGGTTATTACCTCATGATTTGAGATAATTGCCCCGAGCCTATCATGTTAACACCATTGCATATTTATACTCACAATACGACTAAACACGAATCATCAACAAGAAGAAAATGGTAAACAATACTTGTCTTTGGTACGAGGAAAACATTGGGCCCAACAAAGCATACTAAGAAAGGAGCCTAGGCTTTGCTCTTGCTTAATATATTCAAGAAACTCCTTACATCCTTGGTCGTCAAAATATATGGTAACTTACGGGCAAGTCTCTCTCAATCTGAATTATCCAAGAACCGACATCCCATGGAAAATCAAAATTCTTACTGAATTTAACTATGAGCTCCATCAATTTATATTTTCAAATTCCAACAAGACTTTCTACTAAGAAGTGCCCTCCCACTACTCCAAAGCATTATATTGGAGATCCGAGACTGCATGCTCACACTCACACAGTAAGAATATATTTCATTAAATTTCATATATTTTCATAAAAAATAGTACATCATAATTCACATGAAAAAGTGAAACAATAACGTCCAAATATGCATGAGGTGAATGCATCTGACAGGCTCAACTAATCCTACCTTCTGAGAACTCTATAGTCTATATCTTACAAAAAGAACTGACAGGTGGAGATAACATGGAATCGGTCAACAATCAGCACCTTATCAAGCGTGGGAACAAGTTACGTAATATATCACAAAATCTCAGGTAATGGCAGCAAAAGAGTGATCCGATGCTAACTTCAAAGACAGGTACAAGATATTCCCACTCATAATCATCTTAATTTATCTCTTGCTCAATATGAGAATTCATGACCTCGAAGTGAAATATATTTCTTAACCCAGATGGCAATGTCCTCAGCACAAACCTGGGCCTGAGGGCTTTTGATAAGTACATCAAGCGTTGCAAATTCATGTACTGCATCCTTGTATTCAAGAACAGGTGCATCAACATTTACCTTCCGAAGCTCCTCTGAGTAAGCAATGGCACGATCCCTCATCCAGTCATGTTCTGCCACCACTGTCAATGTTGGAGGCATAAGCTTTAAAGGAGGCCCCCGGTTTGGTACTAAGGGATTAGCAGCTGGGTGGTCCAGGCTAAATTCTTCCTCAGGTAGGAATAGTTTCCACGCAAGTATACACATAGCCTTGTCATAAAAGTAGGAGTTTGCCAACTTTATTTCAGAATGAGTAGGCACACTTCCAGCAAAGAATGGATACATATGGACTTGTGCCACCACCTTGACAGGTTCCCAAAGCTTTCCTGCTTCCACAGCTTTTCGAGCCACATAGTCTGCAATATTTGCACCACAACTCACCCCAAGAAGAACACACCTGATTCAAGATCAATAAAAAAAAAGTTACACAGCGAACTAGTGCAATACATTACTCCATGAGGACTAGCTTCCAACAGGAACAGAATCAAGCATGACAAGAACAAATTAAGATAACATAATAAAATAAAACAGCTGATCCACAAAAAAGTTACTGAGCAGCATAAGCTCTCAGCATAGTTTCTCAACTTTCAATTTTTTAAAGAACAGAGCCCCTTTTGGAGAGGTATAGCATTGCACCCATAACCCACCATGGCACCATGCCCAACGAAGGTAACGGATAAAATATCCTCCAAATCATGGCTGATACTATAATCAAGCGAAAACAAGAATCATACCCTAAACTTCACCCTAATCACTTTAATGCAATTTACATGCTCAGATAAAGAATTACACATTATGTGAAAAGTATTTTAGTTAAGCAAAATTCATATAGCATATAGTGAATTAATAGGCTAGATAACCAGAATTAGACCAATTTCAAAGTCAAGCTTCATGACTCAAATATTGGGATCATTAAAGGAACACGTGCAAGAAAGGAGTTCAGTATAGATGAGAAAGTTGAGGTATGTTTGTGAAGATACAAGGAAAATATTAAATAAATATGAGATTATTGGACATATACTAAGTTGAAATGCAATGTTGAGGTGAAGAGCAAGATAATTTATGTATGAAACCAAGAAGGATAAAAAGAACACCACAAAATTACAATAAAATAAATGAACGCCACAAAACAGCTCAAGTATAAGTGATCCAGAAATATGACTCCAAAGTTGTTTAGTAGAGTCAACTCTAAATGAGAGAATGGCAGAAAAAGTTCCCAGTGGAGCATTCTATTAGCCTTTACTATGGACCCATTTAATCTACCCCATATAGTTTTGTCTTCTTGTCATTGTTTTGCAATGACACATTTAGCCCCTTTTGTGTAAATTGGATTAAACTAGCACATCCTAGGACTCAGATAAATTCTTTTACTTTAAATAAGTCCTCTAATGAGAAAAGTGCCAAAGAGATGCCATTGAAGTACATAAAGGTCAAAGAGGTATTCTGAATAGCAAAAAAAGAAAACACAAAAGCTAGTAAACTGATCAAGATAAAAAAAAAGGGGGGGGGGGGGGCTGAAATCTGATTTCCCTTCAGACCAAACTGTAATTTCAGCAATACAAGTCCTTTTCTTTATAACAGAAAACCCTCTCATTCGCCCATCCAATATTGCATTCAATCATTTGCTTTACCATCTCTCTTCCAATCCTTTGGTGTTTTCAAAACATGTTTATTTTATTAGCTGTAGTTATAAAGGCAAGGCACATTCCAAATTAAGTTATAGAAATAATATAATCACTCATCAAACAGAATCTCCTCAGAAAGGATGAGAAAGTGTAACTTAGAAAAATGAGAATATAACCAAAGAAAATAGTGGCAAAAAAAACTATAGATAAGTAAGAAGTTCAGTTCAGTAAAGACTAAATAATTCAATAAAAAGGAAGGGACAATGGCGAGACTGCTAGATGAAATTTTGGACCCACATTGATTGAGACGGCACCATAGTTTTGACAGAAGAAATAATGAATTTCATTATACTTAACAGAGTGCTCTCTCTATAACAACAGAGAATCCCAAAGCAAATGCATGAACCAGATCTGTGTTTACAACAGGAAAAATGAAACAATATGTGATTTTATCACAGCTAGAGTTAAAGAACACTCTAGAGGCTAAGTACACGCTTTTGCCCCAAAACTAAAACTTCCCTAAAATGTTAAGTACCTTACATGTAGACATGTGCAAGGATAACTCTCATGTCAGAAAGCTAGTTGTTTATTTGACCACATATATAAGAATGAATTCACTGTCATTGATATTAAACTTATATTTCATCTTAAACTTCGTCCACCAAGTTCAACTGATGAGCAACACTTGTCGCCTTTATTTACAATCTCTACAGCCCAGTTAGTCACCAATACCCCAACTATGGGACAACTATAATCATATTACAATTTGACCACATATATAAGAATGAATTCACCGTCATTGATATTAAACTTATATTTCATCTTAAACTTCGTCCACCAAGTAAAACTGATGAGCAACACTTGTCGCCCTTATTTAAAATCTCTACAGCCCAGTTAGTCACCAATACCCCAACTATGGGACAACTATAATCATATTACAATCTGAAATGCTTCATTAGATTAATCAAGCACATAAGGATCAGAATATAATTCGATAGAATCGCAAAGGATAACAAGTGTAACCTTGATGGATCTCCATGAGCTGCCAACCATGGCTCAACCACTGAAGCTCCAAACGAGTCAACAATATGCCTATCAGAATCTGATTTTTTAAACTCACTCCCACCACCCCGTCCAATCCCCATCGACCTACTACATTCAGCTAAGTTCGCCTGTTTTGCCAACCAATTCAATACTTTCAATCCGTCCTCAAAAGCTGCCGGATAACGATTTTCAGGGGCGAGCCTGTACCCAACAGCAACCACAATTACATCGCAGAGTTTGGCAATTCGGCGACAGAAAAAGTCGTTCGCAACAGAATCGTTGCTCCCACTAACCCAACCACCACCGTGAAATTGCAAAATTACCGGCAATTTCCGACGATTATCTAACGGCGGCGAGTAACCTCTGTACCCCGCACCGCTGGCAATCAAATTCAAAGCCTCCACGTCATTGCTGCCTCCATGACTATTAGGCCGCAAAGAATACGGATTTGAATTATGATTAGCCGTATCTACTTGGGCAGATCCAGATTGGAGATGGGGTTTTCCATTGCTAGGTCTAGGCTTAGGTCTGGGCGGGGCCCTAGAATCGGGTTCTGGTGGCGTAAGTGCGGATTCGGGGAGGAAGATTCTGATAGAAAGAGATGTAAAAGGGTCGATATGGATGTCCTTGGTGGCAACACCATCGGTGAAGGACGGATTGGAGGCGGCAACCGACTCCTCAGGGCGGGACGTGACTCCAAATGGGTTAGCCTCGTCGGGTGGGGCTTGAATCCGGTTATGCAAACGGTGCTTCAAGAGAAACTTGAAGAATACGCTATAGAGCTTCACAGCTACGCTTGGCATTTCCGCCTCTCTCTATCTTGAACTCGTTCCACTGCAAAACGCTCTCTCTTTCTACAAATTTGTGGTTTTGCAGACACCAGAAAGGAAGACCAGGTGGGTGTTGGAATTACGATATATTCATCATATCTAAAAACATACGATTAAATTTGAGCTTAAACTGAAATTGGATCACATGGGTTAGGGTTTGTAATCCGAAATTGCTTCAATCTCATGCTTCAGTGGCGGGGAGAGGTGAAAGAGAAGGACAGAGAGAGAGAGAGAGAGAGAGAGAGAGACAGAGCTTTGGAGGTGCGTGAGCGTGATGGACATACATGCATTATGAAACTTTACGCTTTTTTTTTTAAATTGTTCCTTTTTCCAAAACTTTTCGTGAATTATTTTATTTTTGATATTTATCATCAACGTCATATTTTTCGTGGATTCGGTACCTACGCCTGGTATTTTTTTATTTTTTAATTATTTTTTATTTTTTCAAATTTTTATTCTTTTTTTATCATTGCGTTTTAATTATTTTTTTTGAATTTTTTGAATTTAAAAAAAGAGAGAGAGAGCCACCTTATTTTTTTCTCATTTTACATTATATGTACCAGGTGGGATATCAGTGACATATCACAAATGAGGTGGCCAGAGGAGAGGGGCTTATGATCGTGTAAGAAGTAATTGCGTGCGACTACTCTATAGGTTGTACCTCTTGACTTGAAAAAAATTTGCACGTTTTTTTTTTAAATTTTATTTAAAAAATATATAAAATTGTGATAAAAATGCGAACAATGACAATTTAACAAATCTCCACTTATTGCAAGATTCGGATCCCTCTTGTCCTGTAACAGGACAGGTCCTCATCCAAGGACCTTTGAATGAGGCAGTCCCTCATCCAAGGACCAGAAAGCAACAGGACCGGTCCTGTTACAGGACCGAATCTTAACTCCTCTTGCAAGGGTTGCCGGATACAGTTGAATGAAAACGTGGAAAGTAAAAGGTACAGTGTTTGGAGGACGATTTTAATTTTAAATGGCGCTCCCAGAAAAAAAAGCTTAGTTACAGTAATATTGAATTTAGTGTTCCTCAGCCACAACAAAGAGGGAAGAGTTATTCTTAAAATAAATCTCTCATAATATAATATATATATTTTATTATAAGGATCCACTTATATAAACAGGAGCAGTGTTACAAAATTCGACGACGGGACGTGAGCCTTCGCAAGGCTACGTTGGAATTGAGGGAAAGAATAAGACAAAAAAAATAAAAGATAAACACACATATTTAGGAATCTGTAATAATGGGAACATCGTGTCTGTAAATAGATTTTAATTTTGATCATAAGATTCCCTTAAATTGTTTAATTTTAATCACAACCTGGTAGGTAAGGTACTGGTGATAGTGATACTGTTACATATGTGCAACAATTTTAATTTGTAAAGATTTTGGAATCAGTAAATTCCCAAGACCAATTCAAGCAGTGATTGTACTTATTTGAATATTTGAAATGGATTCGTCAAATTGGAGGTAGCAGACTGGTCTAAAAGAAATTTCCATAGATTGACTATTATGCAAAGATTCAATATCAAATTTGTCTACTTAATCAATTATTGTTTATTTTTTCCTTGCATTTGATAA
Organism: Ceratonia siliqua; assembly: GCA_034509205.1. Taxonomy (NCBI): domain Eukaryota; kingdom Viridiplantae; phylum Streptophyta; class Magnoliopsida; order Fabales; family Fabaceae; genus Ceratonia; species Ceratonia siliqua. Next base: position 2,299,000 of record JASKGM010000012.1, on the reverse strand, counting down.
ATTTCCATGGTGAATTTCGCATCTATACTTTCATCACTCTTCATATGTTTCTCATTTGTTGGTGATAAATGAAAGATACATGTTTCTATATATTAACATTTGAATTGTCATGTTCCCACTTTATAGTTGTCATTTTGTATTATACAATTCAGAATGATGAAACAAATTGCAAAAACTAAACATTTTTCTGTGTTAAAAGTTTTTTTAAATTGACGACTTAATTAAATTATAACATGAGATAGTAAAGAAAGCCCAATAGTGGAATGTAAAATTCTTTATGAATATCAATTCATATATTATTTTTTATTTTATTCTTATATTTTTTTTACATATGTTATTTTATTATTATTTATCATCTATTATTATATATTGTCACAACGTGACGGCCGGTAAAAAACCGTCATTTTATGACTTTGAGGCGCGTAAGAGAAAACACAGAGAAAATGGGAGTCGCCACCAATTAATTAGAAGGATAATTGGGATCCTAAAAAAGAAAGGAAAACTG
>JASKGM010000012.1:2265385-2287455 GCA_034509205.1 Ceratonia siliqua | reverse complement strand
CCAAAAGTCCTTTTACAGTTTTGCAGCCGAACACATTTTCTAATTCAAAAGTCATTCTCATTTATTGCATCCGAACATAAAACAACTTCTCATTCCACTAAAATACATTCTTTTTTAGAATCAACTTCTCATTCTATAAAAGTTATTCTTTTTAAAGAACATCCGACAGGCCCATAGTGATCTACCATTTTTACTGCTCTTAACAATCAGCAACACAATATTTGTTTGGAGGGTTCAGTTCTGAAAGTGGCCTTTTTCAGACTAGAAATTGGTTTGGGAAATAAAGACTAGAATCCTTTGTTCATGTTCTAAGGGAGTGCTTCCTCCCCCTGGTAATTTTGCAACTACTGGCGGTTCACTGTCTTAGATCTTCACCTTCTAAAACTTCAACAACCCACTAAGTTTTCTCTCTCAAGATTATCCATGGCTTTGTAAAAGCTGAAACTCATGAAGTTACCGAAATTCAAACTAAACCAACAGTAAAGTAGAGACGTTGGAAATTTAATTGTTATTTTTAAAATGTGGGCCCAAACCAAGGTGAAAAAGATTGAGGCTCCTCAAAAATGGTTGGCGGACCCCACATGGGAACTATAAAACAGCTCCTTTTCCGTCTGGAACTTATCTGCTTTGCCGCATCCTCCACTAACACAGCTTTCCATTTGAATTTCAAAATTGAACGGTCACATAAAAATAATTGTAAGAAAGACAATCAAGATAGTGAAGTTTGGATCTTTTGCGGTTCGACGACGCAGAAACATGGGAGAATCAGCTTGTCTCATGCAACCATTCTGTTATGCTTCCGGCATTTCCAATGAAGCCAACGAGGTCAGTTCCTGAAGCTACACTATTATTTTGTGCAGACACTTCTGTCTCCCGGTATTTGCATCATTGGATTCTCAAATGCATTTATTTGCTCTTTTTCTTCTTTTCCTTCCTCTTTTCCTCAAGAATACAAGGGCCAGAAAAAATTGAATATTTGAGTTAGAGTTCTCTTCCTCCATTCACCAGATGAATCGTATGCAACTTTTGATTTGAAGTTAAAAGCTAAGTTTAACTGGTTTTTATGGTCTTGGGCATTAGTATCCATACTGCACTTGTGCCTTGAGCTTCTTTTGCCTTTTCAGTTGGGTACAATTAATCTCAGCTTGAAAAACCTATGAAACTTGTGCGTTTCAGACCAATCCAATTCACGCACTTGGGCAGTCAATCTCGTTTGGGAGGTTCGTGTCAGAGTCCCTGGCATGGGAGAAATGGTCTACTTTCTCTCACAACCGCTACGTTGAAGAGGCAGAGAGGTATTCACGGCCTGGATCAGTTGCACAGAAGAAAGCATTCTTTGAAGCTCATTACAAGAAACTTGCTGCTCAAAAGGCGGCTGCTTTGCTTGAGCAAGCAAATAATGCTGCATCAAACAATGTCACTCAGCAAGAATACGAGGGAGTAGTTGATAATACCAATGATTCGCAGGCCAAACGTCCAAACTCTAAACTGGATAGCAATGAAGAACAAGATGTCAAGGTTCTAAATTCCGAGCCAGATGCCATACTCAACTCCAATAGCCGTGGTTCAAATTCAAATATAGACAAAAGTATACCCGAGAATAACAAGGTTGAAGGAGCTGACCAAGAGAAGGAACACCAAGCTTTTGTTGGGAATTCAATGAAGGTTGAATTACAAAACCAGCTTGAAGATGTTGATACCCATAAGGACGTAAGTGAAAAGGTTAGTGGAACACTTCCAATGGGCACATCAATAGTAAAGGTAATTATGTTGATTTATTGCCGTGAATGTTTTCTTGTTTTAATTCTCTGAGGTCATGGCACTGAAATAATGTTTACTTATTTGCAGCAGAGTTCTAATCCAGATCAGGAAGTTTTGGCATCGATAAGCAAGAAGAAACCGCCAGTTTCTTCCTTCAAGTTGTTGAAGGCTACTGGAACTTCCAAGTTCACCTCAACACCTGCCAAATCCACAGCTCCTATTTCTTCCTATAGAGATAACAATGCTACCCCAATGAGCAACAAGCATGCGTTAAGCTCCGCTGATAAAAAGAGATCAACTCCTAAATCGCTTCACATGTCAGTTAATTTCACACCCATAAGAGAACTCAATAGATTGACTGCATCAGTCATGAGGAAATTTGAAAGTTCAAAAGTTGGCGTTGGTTCTTCCAAGGCTTCAAAGGATAGTTCGACTCCGTCAAGAACCCCAACTATGGTATTCTAGCTTCCTTGCTTTGTCACCTCAATTATATTCCCGCTTCCACACCCCACAATTCTTTATTTTGAACTTCGATGTTTCAATTGCTCCCGAAGATAATAAGGTGAGTCATTCGCCAATTGCAGGCTTCTAAGAATGAGTTGCAAAAGCATCCTACAATGACCCCATTGACAGAAAAGAAAAGGTACCTGACTTTAATGAGTCATAAAAATACTGTTTGCTTACTATTATTTTCTTGCTGATTATGTCCTGATGTTGTGCATGTAAATTTTGTAAACTTGTAGGATTAAAACGCCTATTGGTTCATCAGCATCGGGTAGCAATACGGCTGGACCTAATTGGCGTTTGCTCTCTACAGAGTAAGTTAACTTCACCTAAGATTATTTGTCTATTAAAATTCCAGGGTTCTAGAGAGAATTCAGAATTCTAAAGTAAAATCAATTGAAGAATTTGTCATAGGATATTCAATTTTTGCTCCCGGATTTGAATTGATACATGCTAGGTGTTGATCCTGAATGATCATTAATACCAAAAAGCTAGATGTAGCATTAGTATTTGCCAGATTTCTGGACTCTGGCACAACGTATAAATCCTCCATTGGATAGACTTCTGGTCTAAGATCTCCATATATATCTTCCTTTTATGTATATATGGTTGCTAAGTATTAGCTCCAAAGCATTCAATCAACTTTAATCATTCAGCCAAAAAAAAAACTTTAATCTCCTGAAAATAATAACGGATTGAATGGCCTTGCAAGTGTCTTTACCAGCTATTACCAGTATCTTGAAGGAGCTTCCATTTTTGCTTGTTATTAATTGAGTGTAGACCAATATTTCAAATGTTTGAAATGCATGCAGAAATAAAATGAGATCCCCGATGCTATCCTCCCCTTTCAGCTTGAGGACCGAAGAAAGGGCTACAAGAAGAAAGAAGGCAATACTCAAATCCTTTTTCTCTTCTAATCCAGTTTACTCAATTTTATCAGCTATACTTAATGTGGTTACCAAAGTACTTGTCTATTGGTCTTCATCGATTGCAGAAACTCGAAGAGAAGTTCAATGCCAATGAGGCACAAAAAGTGCAGCTGCATACAAAGCTGAAGGTAGGTTGCCAAGGAAAATTAACACCAAGTGTGATAGTGTCATTATGCTTTATGACAAGACCCGTATCTTACTTGATTACTCAGTAATATTCAAATTCAATCCTCTTTTATATGCAGCAGAAAGCAGAGACAGAGATCAGAAAACTACGTCAAAGCTTTTGCTTTAAAGCAAGGCCACTACCTGATTTTTATAAGGAAAGGAAAGCATCAAACAACGAGACAAAGAGGGTATGATTCTCGATTTTGTATTTACTCTAGTTAATGGTTCTGTTTACAATTACAATGATGAGATCTTTTCCAAGCCATGCATTTGATTGCCAAGTCCTACCCAGAAAAGGAATCGGAAGAACTTCTAGTGGTTCATTTAGCTAGTTATTATTGTTTCCTAAATATTGGGTTCCCTAGGATGCCAAAAGTTCAGTATAAAAGTTAATTGCTGATTTCTTGCAGGACCCGCTGACGCATCCCGACTCACCCAAACAGAGAAGAAAGGCCACTGACAGTGTGGGGGCGAGCAAAACCTCTGTAACTCCTCAGAGACCTTCAGTGAAAAACAATGGCACCAAGAATTTCCAGGGAAAGAATGGCCCAGCCTCCAATCATCCTCTCACTTCAAATTCCGCAATGATCACTCATGAGAATACATCACCAAATATTCAGCATGGAAACCAAAATAACAGAAATTACAAAACTTTCTCGCATAGAGCAGAGTATCACTAGACAATGTCAATGTGCTCGCAGCCGAAAAAAGAAATTAGATCAGTGTGAAACTGTAAATGATGCTTCACGGAAACGGGTGTAGAGAGCAGAGTATGTGTTCTGGGAATTTAACAGTACTAGATGGCCCTTCTACTCTTTAGTTTCTCGAAAACTACTTCATTATATTTGTTTTACCATTTACCATTTTAATGTTCTATAATGTTAAAATGTCACCATTATGGCTGGTTAAGTAGCCAAAATTAGAAAGTAAAGGTCAGGTGCTGGGGGGTTCTTGAAAGGAAGTTTCTATAGCCGATCTCATTGACGTTTCCATAGCCGATCCAACAAGGCACAGAAAGACCCGAAATGTGAACCTAATATAGCAAACTTGTACAATAAATCAAAAGCTCATAATCGCCACCAAAAGGCAAACTATATCTGTAATCGCGGATTTCATGAAAATTGAAAACCTTAAAGAAGGCTCAAGGAATTAATCTCCGAGGGAAGAAGATATGTTTCAAAAAACCAGTTCACAACTAAGGAATGCAGATTTGGCCAAACAAAAAACTAGGGAAATGCAGAAAGAACCCCGGATCAAGATAAAGTTAACAGAGTTATGATTTATTTCTTAATTCTATTCTATATGATACGTATGTAGACCACCTTTTCAGGAGGATAATGTACACTATTCACATATGATTATTACATAGGTTGCTCATTCTCTACTTAGCAAGTTCTGCAGCCGAGAGAAATGCTTCATTGTAACAATAATAATAATGGAATGACAGCAAAACTGCCCCGGTTAACTTGGAGCCTTCTAACGGTGTTTTCAAGTTTGCCTCCAAAAATAGAGTTCAAACTCTTGCATCTTTTGTCCATCTCTTTAAGATGTACAGGGATGGAAGTATCCTTATGTTCCTGTAATCAAGAACTTTCAACGCGTGGCTGCATAAGACTCCCATATACTCAAATTTCATGCAGCTGCAAGTGACTGTCTCATTAGATGAATTAAAGGTAACTGTATATTCTCGTACTTGTTCGTATATGCTAACTTTATATTTGTACAAAGATCCACTCTCGCTGAAATGCTTTACCACAAGATTTAAACAAGTTTCGTATTCTTTCTGGAATAACTCAAATATCTTCGGCGTGTATGGATCCCTCGCATGCTTCAAAAGAATCACATCCCCCATCAGTGCTGGCATATGCTGGCTCATATCATAATTGGCTTCCAATTCCTTATAGTGCCAATCAGTCACCACCTTCCCAAGATGTTTGAAAAATGGGAGCACATCTGAATCATTCTTTAGGTACTTTTTCAAGCTGCCAGTAAAATTTTCTCTCAGCAGCACACTTGCTATGTCAGCACAGAAAATTTGCCTTTCATATGCTATGGCCCATTTGTCTCTGCTTTCATATATTCGACGCAACCATTCATTTTCCCAAAGATTATACTTGTCCAGCAAAGCATTCCAGGCATTAATAAAATCTTCCTCCTCCTCATGATAAAAAAAGCAGCTGCTCAAATCAACAACAAAAGAACCAGATCCCACAAACATGTGATTGAGTTGCATGAGTGCATTTTGGTACACATGCCATACACAAATTCGGTGGTTTGTTTCATGAAATACAGAAGAGATTGCATCAGCTACTATAGCATCTTGATCTATAAGAATTGTCTTTGGCTTTCTTCCGGACATTGCTTCCTTGAAAACTTGGAACAGCCACTTGAAAGATTCAATGGTTTCGTCATATAGAAGTGCAGCCCCAAAGATTACCATTTGCTTGTGATTATTTACGCCAAGAAATGGAGCAAAAGGGCGGGAGTCTGTATAAAATCTGTAACTACAATCAAAGCAAACAACATCACCAAAGTCACTGTAATCTACTACCATCTTTGCATCAGTCCAAAATATATTAGTTATTTGATCATCAGCATCAAGCTGGAAAGCATAAAAGAAAGAAGGATTTTTTGACCGCTTGCTTTGAAAGTGTTGCTTCATCTTTTCAATTTCTCCCTCTTTCGTCTCTCTCAAACATTTGAAAGGCAATTTATTTTCATAATCTATGGGATCATATCCCATATCATCAAAACCCTCAATAGTCTTGCAATTTGGTTCAGAGACCAACTTAGGAAGCACCTTGGAACTATCCACCATGTTGCTTTCAACAGCTTGAGCTGTAGCTATTCTCTTCTGTGATCGTAACATGTGAACTCTACAAGCAGCAACAAGCTCATGATTATGCTTTTCTTCAAAGTGAGTTACGCGATATCTACCATCAGGTTGACGGGAAATTACCAGTTGTGCTAAACATCCAATTCTAGTTTCCTTTCGAGGCCGCTTTACATTCATATCTCGCTTGTCTTTCTGCCGAAACCCTTCTCTAAAACAAGTAAACCTTCTAGATGCTACAGCACCATCAATTTTACTCCTATTTACATAATCTTTCCGAACACTGAATCCTACACGTCCAGCATATGTATTGTAAAATTCATAAGCATTGTCTTCTGAGTCAAATCCCATTCCAAGTTTTGGTACCCCATCCAACCCAGAATCATTAGCTACGTTAGATTCAACTGCTTGAGCAAAACTCAATCTTTTCTGTGATGGTAACTTATGAGCTGTACAGGGTGTTACAAACTCATGATTGTGCTCTGTTTCAAAATGAGTGACGCAAAACATGCCATTAGGCTGACGAGCAATAGTCATATGTGCCAGGCAACCAGTCCTTGTTTCCTGTTGGGATTTCCTCAGGTTTGCATTATGTTTGTTAGGCCGATAACCCTGTCTATAGCAAGTATATCTTCTAGATACCACTGCACCATTCACCCTACTTTTGTTGACAAAATCTTTCCTTATGCTGAAACCTTGCAAAACAGCATACCTGCTATAACACTTGTAAGCATGGTCTTCTGATTCAAACTCCATGCCAATTTTTGGTATCACATACCTTTCCTCTTCATCTTTTATGGCACTATTGTTACTTAGTACATTGGCGGAGCAAACGCTGGATCTCTGAGATAGCTGTCCACTAGCAGCATCAATCTGAAATTTGTTATCAGAGGAAATGTTTGAGTTCTGACAATCATCATTAATTTCCATCTGACTCTGGTCAACAGGACAAATGTTTGGGCTTGTACACTCATGCTCAGTGTCAATGACCATGTTACTATCTGCAACAGAGGAATCCTTGGGGCTTTGACTCTCTTGCCCAACATCTATCACTACTCCAGGTGATGTTTGATCTTCCCTTTGCACATCATCATCCTGAGGATGACTTTTCATATCAGGTTCTATACCCTCCATGGATCTTTATATGAACATACGAAAGTGAAAAAAGAGTAAGGAGAAATAAAGTGCAGTAGCAACAGAAGACAAGACAGTCAATATTATGTAAAGTTATCCTATAGATCTAAACATATTCAGCACAGTTGCAGAGTATAGAAATACAAAAATACTTATCATATGAAACTGGAATATGATACACTATACGTCTGCTGCAGAATATAAAAAGGATAGAGAAAGAATTGAATCAAAATGAAAATAACAGCGATCATATCTTGAGAATTTCATTTCCATATACTAAAATTTAAGATAACCTCATACCCAGATTACAAAATAAAACTGCATCATAATATATGTAATTTATTACTAATTTGCTACTCTAACAAGCTAAGATGCGAGTTTCAAAATTCCTTATGATCTGTAATTTTCTATAGGTAAATTACACAAGCACTCCTGTTAGACATAATATGTCCAAGCACACATAGATGCAGATATTGTTAATACAGTTAAGAAACATCTACATTCCAGAGCTTAACAGTACGAGTAATGTAAAAGTGAACCCCAATACTAAATAAAGCCAAATCTGAAATCCAGTGGTGCCAAACGCAGAACTGAAAACTTTGAAGTAGGATGATATGGACCTAATAACAATCCATACAACCCTTAAATAAATTTCTCTTTTTTCTTTAGTTAGAAAAGAAAAGGGAGGGACAGAGAAAACGTGATGAAAAACATTTTCCATGGTCACAATTTTGCTCAAAGGAATTATAAACTACCAGATTGAATATAGATAATGAACAACCTTAATCTGTTCAGAATATAAATATCACAATGAAATCTGAAATCTTAATGAAGAGCAGAATATAAGGGAACGAAAGCTGCAGAGGTGTGGCAAGAGAATGAACATTAAAGCTGAGTTGCTCAGTAAATTGACACTTAATTTGAATGAAGAACTGCATTAGTACCTCTTTAATCATGATATGAATTGAGACGCTGGGAGGAGAGACAGAGAGATTGGAACCTGTTGATGAAAAAGGAAACAGGGGAGGGAAGGGGGGGAAATCCACTGCGACGCCACTAGACAAGATGTGGTACTTCGGCCGAAATCCAACGGACCGGATGCATTTGGATCATGGGGAATGGCCGAATATTGCAAGAGCAATCGGAAGAACTGTAGGATTTTAGGGCTTTCTGAGCATTTCGGTTGAAAGGAGTGCAGTGAGAAACGGGGAGCCGCGGTTTTTTTTTTTATGGGATCGCGGTTTTCTTTGATCTTTTCATATTTTTTCTATTTTTAATTGATGGTCGGAATATAAAAATTAGACGGGGGAAGAAACCAATAGAAATTTTGAATGGATTAATATGCAATAAATTATTATTTAGTGTTTGGGATATCAAATTCTATGAAATCAAATTCATAATTGGTGTGCTATGAATGTATTAATTTACAATAAATTATTATTCTCGATTGAATATCAAATTCTTACACTTTTTTTATGAAAATTAAATTTGTATTTGGTGCGAGATGTTTTTTTTAATAAAAAATTATTATTTTGTAATTAAATAATTCTTTATAAAGAGAAAAAGAAGAAAAATGAATACTATCCTGATACTAATTAAGAATTGAATCCTATGTACAAATTTAATACTTTAATGCACACCAAACAATAGTTTGTTCAATAATTTACTCTCATACAGAAGTATCTAATTCCTAATTTTATTTTACAAAATTATATTTTTTTCAATGTATTTTTATTAAAATGAAAATTTGTGCGCAGTGAGAAGAAAAAGAATAAAATCTGTATATATCAAATACGTCTCAACTTTATATATTAACTTAAAACTGTTATGATATAAAGTATTATTTCACTAATTTTCATATCATAAAAATGTTGTCCCCCAAATATATTCATTATTATTTTACTTTTATCAAAATTTGACACAAAATGAATAATGATTGAATTTTGAAAATGATTTTTTATATAAGGAATTGTTGAATAATACAAGAGGAAGGAGAGGTGAAGAATTTGGGAGTTTGATCCAGAAATGCATATTATTTTTACATAGAGTAACATGAAAATTCCTGTTGCATTGATCAGAACTTCAGAAACATCCAGCAGATTTAAGCTATGGCTTACACCTCTTCATCTTGAGGTGGAGGATGATCAGAAGATTTAACCAAACCTTTGATTTGGTCATGTGTTGGAGTTTGGTAGATTAGAGGCTCCCTCATTTTTCCTTTCACTTCACCACAACTAACACCTTTCTTCCCTGGATATAGAACGTAGTGTTGACACATTAACACACTATCATACAATATAGTTACCTGCAATAGTAATAGTGTAATACCAATTAATGCCAATCCCTTTCTCAATTTTCAACATTAGCAGCAGAGAATTTCATACCAAGGATATCAGTACTTTCCCAACGTTTCCATAAAAGTTCACCCAAGAACCTGGAAATAGAGAAATTTGTAAATCAAAAAAACTATCAGGCAAGCTCCAATTTTCACTATCAATTGTAGAATTCCCAAACCTTGATCTATAGATTGCACACCCATTTGTGAATAATTGAACACTCCTCCAGAAAAATCAAGTAGAACACCTTCAATGCTAAATCCATCTGTGCTCTTTCGCAAGAAGTTCATGAATGCCTATATTTCATAATAAAATACTCATAACTTAGCAATACAAGTCCAACACTTATCCTTTTTCTTTATTTGTTCTGTTTTTCTTTATGTTTCTTTTACCTTTTTCTGATTGTGCTGTCAGCTAATAAAACAGAAAGAAATGACTTTTCCCAGTCTAATGCCAATGAAGCAAAAGTAACAACCTCATATATAACAAAATAGGGAGGACAGGCATTCTGACCTGGGGAACATATTTTATAACCGTCATAAATACTTGGATTGAGCTGCAAATTGATGAACAGCGTTAAAAAGGAAATTTAACCACAACTCAGAGTATAAGACAACTGAAATCAGATAACTGAAGAATATTCTCATTCTCTCAGATAACAGGCAAGTATTCTTCATTATTATATACTAAAAAAAATGCTGATTTACTGCTGAGGTTACATTATATTCATTATCTTCCGTTAAACTAAACAATATTGAATTACCGCCTTAACTTCATAGTTCTGCAACATTTTTTTAAGAAAAAACAACATGCCGGAAGGGTAATATAGATTATAGAGTTGTTTAGCTATTCACTATAATCATAAGAATTTTAAAACTGAATATGTGTAATGGTTTAAGAAGGGAAAGAATGAATATATATATATATATATATATATATATATATATATATATTAATGACAACTGATAATCTTCATCTGAAGATCTTTAAGTAAATACTCCAAAGAAGGGATGATAATCACCCATCGAAACCTTCTTGGTAGATTTACAACGAAGAAAGTGAGTCATTACAAGAGTTCAACTTACTTAAAGATGGAGATTAGCCAAAGCCAAGACTGGCTAGGTAATGCTATGAAAAAACTAACTGCGGCACAGAACCACACAACAGAGACTAATCCAACAGCATATTTGGAGAATTTCTGACTTCCACGCTGCACAAAACCATAATGAGGAGACCATTTAACATCTTTAAAACTAAACAAGAGGGAAAAGAAAATCTCTCAAGAGCTGCGAGAATGCTTACTTCATAGATTGCAATTTGGAACAACACAATTGAATTCATTATAACAGCATGAGTCGAGAAAGCAACATCATTAGCAGCTACAGGAATCATCTGAAATTAAAAGCGATTAAAAAGAAAAACTAATAATATGAAGTTCTAATGACTATGCACATTTCGGAGATGGAAATACTTAAACTTGTTTTCTTTTGTGTTACGATAAGTGGTGATCCAGCACAAACCTGTCCAAAACCATATTTCTCCAAGTACTGCTTCTGAATAGCAGAGCTAAAGAAGAGGGAGGCGTTGTAGATGAGATATGATGAGTGCTTTGTTAAGTTGAGTATCTCGTAATCAAGGTTTAAGCCCACCACACTGTGTTCGATCCCCCAACCAATACCAAAACACTTCTAATTAATACAACATATGAAGAAACAGCGTAAAGAACTTTTTGCAAAATCGTACCTTTTCCTACGGAAGTTTAAAATAATTTGTGGGTAACAACTGATGGACCAGGAAATGAAAGCTAACCAACCCAGTACTTGGTACGCCACCTCTAGCGGAATCGAATTCCAAGAAGCCATTTCTGTCTGTCGCTGATCAGTTCTCCTCTCTCTTACGGGCACAGCAAGTTGCAACTGTCAAATAGAGTTGTTGGATCTTTCCATTCTTAGCTTACGTCAACTGCAGTGACTTTTCTATTTTCTTTCTGGAACTGTTTGCTTTGTGTTTTGGATACGAGTGCTATGCATTGGGTCCCAAAAACCAGCCAAATTCATTTAGGGTTGAGCAAATGAGCAAGCAACCTCGATGATTTTCTTTTCTTTTTATTTATTTATTTGGTAAAATCAATTTCCATTATTATGACTGATTGTTCTCTTACTAAGTCTAAGAACAGAGACGCTATTGTGGGGGAATTCATTCAACCTATTCAGGTTATGAGATCACAGAGTTCCTCATATTCTACTACTCTATCATATCGTTTACCTTAACCTTCCTCCAGTTCTGAAACATCCCAATTTAACCTTTACCTTGGAATTTGTTGTGGTTAAATTTGAGAGATAGAGAGGAAACAGGGGAGATGACAGAAGCAAGAGGATAAGAGGGAGAAAGCTCTACTTTTCATTCATAAAAACAAAGTGGTCTCCGCCCAGCACAAGTAGAGAACTACCTACAACAGTAACAGTAACAGTAACTAGCTGAACTAAGTCCACTCCAACAGTAACTATCTAATGAGTTAAGCAATAGTGAAAAATATAAATGGACTCCAACGATTATAGTGCAGCTAAGTCTATGACTATTATAGAAGACAAAACAAAGTGCCATGCTGGATCATTAACTGAATCAATTAGGTTTGTATCAATTAGGTTTGTGCAAGTGAACACAATATTCCTTCCCACTTTTTGAATCCTTGTCCACAAGGATAACTTCAAAATCCTTGACTTCCTCCACTTGGTTCCTCCGTAGTAGCCACCTTGAACTGGTTGCACACCATCTAGAGTGACGATCAATGTGACCATTGCTTGATGAAGCTTGGCGTCTGGAAAGGGCATTGTAAGCTTATCTACATCAACCCCATTGGTTGTTGTTGCCTGAAGCTCACTAAGCCTTACGTCAAAATCCTTTTCCTCATTCCTTTCAACACTTTGTTTTGAAATATTTGCTAACCCTGTTTGTTAGCTTTGGCTTTTACAAGACTGCTAGTATTAGCATAATTTTCTCCTTCATCAGTAAAGGGCATAGTATGAGGAAGTTTTGTGCCTTTTTCATTTACATTCAAATGTCACCTTAACTTGAGCTCTCGTCCATTTGCAAGGGTAGCCTCATTTTCAACAACAGATTTTGTATACTTCAATATCTTCTTAATTTGTTTTGGATCAATCTGAGAACCTTGCTTGATTCCTTCTTTAAATGGATCACCAACAAACGTTGCAAAACACATGCCTTTGCCTTCTCAATAAACTCATCATATACACATTCCTGTATAATTGTACGAGACCCATCACAGCGGTATGGTCCCTGATTAAAGAATAATGCAAGGTGTGCTAGCTCTACAGCCTGATCTACATTAACATCTTCACACATTATAAAGGGAAATTTCCCACTAAGCTCTAAGGTTATAGGCTCAAAATTGCTTTTTGGTGCCAGCTCAAGGGCCACTTTTCCTGTATTAATTAAACCAATAAAAACAAGTTTGTTAACAGCCATGTGACTATCAAGAGCAGCACTGGCAGTGGAACCCAAGCCAGCAACAATATTTAAAACACCAAGAGTAATCACTTCCCGTGTCCTTAGGTCCAACATTGTAAAAGTTTTACTTGGAGCAGCATACATTGCTCCTTTCCTATAATTTAGATCATTACTGTCCAAGCAATTTACAAGGGCTTGCAACAACTCAGACCAAACAAAACCCACATAGTACAGAATATGGTTAATTCCCTTCTGTACCCAAATAAAGTGCCCTTCTTGCTTGTTGTATTTGAGACTTGCTACATAAACAAAATATTGCAAAACGAACCAAGGCATCTTAGACCTGAGAATCCCAAACTTGGCATAAAAGTTGCTTGAGTTGTCATCACCAAGAAAGTCAGTGGGTACCACTTCATCTTTAGTGTAACCAAGGATTTCCCTTAACTTGCCCTCAGGGATAATTTCATCGGTAGTCCCTCCATGGTTTATCACAACAATGAGTTTAGCTTTGGTTGTGTTAGCCATGTGGACAGTGGCAGATGCAAGACTTTCTAATGGACCCATAGGTAGAGGAGTATACCTTATCATCTCTTTCAAGATGGCGACATAGTCAAGGGATGATTCTGCCTTTGTGCAAATCAGAACCATGGTTTTCACAGCAAGCTCGGGGCAGAACCCAGCTGCACTTTCATTACTAAGCATGACACACTCTGTTTCATCAAGAAAATTAGTTACCGATGCTTTAGCTCGTGTTGGCCTGAGAGGCTAGGTCCGATATTCAAGCATCAGCGACTCAACAAGAAGCAAGCATAAGATTGTAAGCTAGAACCAATGAAGGCAGAGAAAGGCACCGAGAGAGAGACAGAGAGGAACTTAGCTGAAGCCTTCCTAATTCGAACTTCAGTCCAGGGATTCCTACACAACTCCCTCAGTATAAAATCTGACAAAAAGTTATCTCATATACGCGTTTCACTTGGTGAAGAAGTTTTGGTGAGCAAATTGCTCATTCCGAAGATCTTCGACCTTGTTTCCCACTGAGCGGTGGTCACCGGCAAAGGTACATTTCTGGCCATAAAGCAATGGGCTTACGGTCACCAAAAACATCGAAACTGTTAACCGGAGTGACGTCCATCTTTCTGAACTCATAGACATCCTTGTTTAGTGGTTTCCTTATGAAGAAGTCACAATCACACAAGTTTATCTTGCGAAGCTCTTCTTTGTCAACTCTGTAAACCATCTTCGAGTCTCATCCTTGTGTGGATACAAAGTTCTTGCTTTGTTCCATCTCAGTATCCTCATTACTCTCAGAAGCTGACACTACGAAAGCGATCCCTGGTGGATCACACTTGATTTTGAAGTCCTTCTGGTTGTCGACCTCCTGATTCATCTCATAGTCATCAGTGTCGCCATCGTCGAGACAGAATAAAAATGGGTTCTTTCTAGTTGAAGGTGAGAGTTTTGATAGTGGGGTCTGTTGGAAAGAAAACGGCGCTGAGATGAGTGATTCTTCGTCCTCCTCAGGATACTCATCATAAACAGGGTTCATTATTTCCTTCTCTTCTTGTACAAAATCAATGGCAAAGAAAGGCGTAGAGGATAGGGATTCCCAAACAGGGGGTGAGCACGGTGAGTCGAGGGATGGGGTTGAAGGAGGAGTTCGTAAAGCTTAGAGATTGCTTAACATTGTATGTAACGTTGCGTTAATCTGGTCGAAACATGATTCACGTTGCACCAGAATCTCGCTAACCTCCTTGAAGAACTCTGTGTCTAGCTCGCCGATGTCCATGGTCGAAACTGCTCTGATACCAAATGTTGTGGTTAAATTTGAGAGATAGAGAAGAAACAGGGGAGATAACAGAAGCAAGAGGATAAGAGGGAGTAAAGCTCTACTTTTCATTCATAAAAACAAAGAGGTCTCCGCCCAGCACAAGTAGAGAACATCCTAACTACAACAGTAACTAGCTGAACTAAGTCCACTCCAACAATGAGCTAAGCAATAGTGAAAAATATAAATGGACTCCAACAACTACAATCCCAGCTAAGTCTATGACTATTATAGAAGACAAAACAAAGTGCCATGCTGGATCATAGACTTAGGAAATTAACCGAATCAATTGGGTTTGTGCAAGTAAACACAACAGAATTGGATACTATTTTACCATCATCATCTTTGAATTCCCTAACCGCCCATAGAGGAACTTCTCTTGTTACCATTGCATTTCCGATCAAAGAATGAAGAGTTTCTTTCCTAAAAGAACCAACTTCTGCAATTTACTCCTTGTTGAAAGTCCAAGAGCTACTTAGCAACCCAGGATCCAGGGTAAAAAATACTTATCTAACTGGGAGCAAGATCATTCACTAGTAAAAAGAATAAGTGTGAAATATAAATAAATTGTAATTCTTTCCTTCTTAAAATACTTTTGGAGAGAGAGGTAGGCAACCACTATAATTTAACACTCCTTAGTCCCTCGCCTATATATTTGGTAATATTGTTTATCACTAGTTATTATTACTACCCATTGGTTACAGTTCATAGATTGGCATTTAGATGAGTTCGTGATTGCATCTCCGTCTTCCCTAATTCATAATTAAAATAAATCAGCAGCAAGTCGATAGAAGGTCACTTAATCAAATCGAAATTTTTTTTCTTACTACAAAAGCTAATAACAGTAGCTTCAAAATTCATGTGGACCAGTGTTTATTGTTTTCGGGTTTCTTGAAGCTTCTTGAATGGCCAGTTCATCCAAGCCAACTCATCTACCTCCAGCTCACGGCCCATACAACTAGTAGATAAGAAGGAAGGATTTTTTTGGGGCAGAGTAGGAATAGATCAAGGGTGTGCATTCGGTTTTTCCTTTAAATACTGAGGAAGTACAAGTGAGGAAGAAAAAAACTTCGGAAAGGAAAATTTCAGAGAAAGAGACCAATTTTTAGGAGAGCTATTGTGCGAAATAACTAGCTGTAGACTTGGGTTTCAGAAGATTCATTGGGGAGGTAATCTATCTTACTGTTAACGTTTGTTCTCCTGATTTTGTATTTCAATCTCTGATTTTTCTCTTGTTCTTTTGATTTTTATTCACTTGATTCCTGTTGATTAAACTTGTTTTGTTGTTTCTGTTTTGTTTTCTTGTGATTAATTTTGATTTTAATTTCCATTTTGTTCAACTTGTTGATTTAAACTTTATCTTAATTTTTATTTTGTTCATATGTGATTTAGAAACTTCAGTTTTTAATTTCTATGTTGTTTAATCCTTTGATTTTAGCTCCTATTCATCTATTGTAAGTTTTGATTTTGATCTCTATTTTGACGATTTTTAATTTCAACTTTGATTTCAATTTCTGTTTGATTTCAATTTCTGTTCCATTCACTTGTATTAAATTTCAATTTCTGTTTTGTTCACCTTTGGCTTTCAACCCCATCTGCTGGGTTCAATTTTTAACCTTTACCAGCTGGTAGTCAATGTTGAAGTCTCTCACCGTCCACTCTTGAATGAATTCCACCTGACTTGAAACTGAAAACCACGGATCCAAGGGATGATCCCCTCTTGTTCTTTCAATACAAGTGATTTTTTTTATCTGATTCTGGTCAAATGAGTAGATGAAAACCACACATCCCATATAATGATATTTACAAGTGCTGAAATTTCTTGTAAAACTTGCAAATTTAGTTGAGGGTACAGAACCAAGAAACCCTTACAACATGCAAGCCATTTTTATCCTATGGATAGGCTCAACCATTTCTCGACTATAATTTGGTTCCAAGGCAACACGAATTATGAACCAAACCAAATCTTACACATTCTCCGGTGACTTCCCATCATCAGCTTCAGGAGAGGTCTCTGCTTCGGAGCCTTTTTTGGCTGGATATAGCAGATAGTGTTGGCACATGAATAGAATGTCAAAGAATACAGAAACCTGCAATTGTTTATAGTATATGTACATTAACAGGCGATTGTTAACCCAAATGACTATTCTTCTATTTGATTTGTAGCTCTTGTTTCAATCAATTTTAATAATTAAGAAAGAAAGCAAGCCAAAATAACTCATACAGTACGAGAATGATCCATACCAGAGATAGCATTAGTTTTCCTATATTTCCGTAGAAGTTCACCCAAGAATCTGCAAATGAAAAATGGAACTTGAGATATAAACTGAGGCAGAGGAAGAGGCAGCAATTAGATCCATCCATCCCTCTGTAACTAAAGGTGATAACAAACCTTGATCTATTGATTGCATAACCATTTGTGCATAGTTTGCTACGCCTCCAGAAAAATCCAGAAGAATGTTACCAATGCTCCACCCTTCTGTACTTTTTCTCAGGAAGTTCATCACTGCCTATATACACAAGTCATAACTCATTAATTCAAGATAGATGGCAATGGCCAATACATGTCAATCATAATCGTTTCAAACAAATCAAGAACATTGTTCAAACACATGAAAGCCAAATCAGTAATATTTGTTTTTCCATCCCCTGGTTTTCATTTGAATCTGTCAGCACAGCCAATAGATTAGGTTCTGCAAACATATTCCTTATAATTAAAGAGGAACTGAAAGAAATAAATTCTGACCTGGGGAATATATTTTATAACGGTCATACAAACTTGGATGCCGCTGCAACATGATGAATTTCAACTAAATTTAGAAGGAAATTCCAAGAAAACACATTCTTGTGACAAGTGCATGGGATTTAAGAGGTAAATTAGTTAAGGATTCAGAGCATACTTGAAGATGGAGAGTAGCCAAAGCCAATGATGTTTAGGCAAAGCTATGAAGAAGCAAATTGTGGCAGTTAACCAAGCGACAGCCACAATTGCACAAGCGGTTTTAGAGACTCTCTGAGTTCCACGCTGCATGAGAAAGCATCCAAGGAATAGGATGAATCCAGAGTTCAACCAATAACACAAGAAAAATAGTATATATATAGCACTAACATCGTAGATAGCAATCTGTAACAAGGTAATTGCTGTGAGCAGAACAGCATGGGATGAGAATGCAACATCATTTGCCGCCACAGGTATCATCTGTAACAAATCAAAATAAATCATTTATTTAAGATTATGGCTTTTAACATATAGAGCAAGTAAACACTACAGATGTCTACCAAGATGTCCAAGTTCAGTTCGTCATAATGATAACCCATCTGAAACGGCGTCGCATAATCAGTAGCCCAATGACAATTAACGAACCAAGGTACTGTACTCTCAAGTGTCAAGACAGGAACTTTCCCTTGTCGTATTAATTTCCTTTTAGGTTTCATCATAAGTGGAAATAGAAGGAAGGGATTTGACCAACCTCTTTGTGACCGTATTTGTCTCTGTACTGCTTCTGAATAGCAGAGCTGAAGTAGAGAGATGCATTGTATATGAGATATGAGGTGTGCTTGGTGAGGTTCAACACCACGAAATCGAAGTTCAGCCCCACCACACTGAAACGAAAGGAAAAGAGTAAAAGAATTAAGGAGATTGATTGAATTTGTAGTAGTGATGAAATGAAAGCAGAGATGAAGGAATTAAGAAGTTTTCACCTTTTCCTCCGAAAATTCAAGATGACTTGTGGGTAGAAGCTGATAGACCAGCAAAGGAAAGCGAACCAACCCAGAACTTCATATGCGACATGGAGTGGGAGTGAATTCCAGGAAGCCATTGATTGTCCCAGTTGCTTAATAATAAAATCCCGAAGAAGAAAGCGTAGAAATCCAGAAGAGCCTTAGTGTGTGGACCCAACCCAATGTCGATGTGCAGTGTCTCCTGAAACTATTATATAAAGAGAAAGAATTAAACAGAAAAGAGGGGTTTGTTAGGGTAGGAGGGTTTATGACGCAAGAAACTAATGAATCGGATGGAGAGTCCTTCCTAGATCCTAGTCATGTGTCTAATAATGGAATATGATCTGTTCATTAGAGAACCCCGCAACAAATTTCTCCATTTCCGCTTTACAGACATTATTCAGATTTCAGACGCTATCCTGGTCACATTCAATACGCTCCCTATCCCACAGTTACACCTCACCGTCATCAACTCATTCATGCTATTTTTGCACCTTCTACATTTCCTAACTCTATCTACGTATACAATGCATAATATAAAGATTGTATCGTAAGGGAATAATGAATAATATTATATGTTATTTATGTATAAAAATATTATTATATGTTTATTACAATAATGTATAATATGTAAAATTATGTAATATAGTAGTGTTAGAGTGTTAATAGTAGCGGTGACGGTAATGGTAATGGTAACAGTGATAGTGACGATGACATTCATAATGTAGTGTTACGTGTTGATTATTGTAAAATATTATTCTAACATAATAGTGGTGAAGTGGTAATTGTTGCGGTGGCAATAATAGTGAGAGCGACACAAGTGGTGTAGTATTATGCGTTGCGTTAATCATTGTAAAGTATTATTCTACCTTCACTTATCGTATTTTTTTATATGTTGATGATTGTATAAAAAATTATAATCATATAAGTTAATACAATTATTTATGCGTGTCAAATATTGTATAAAACTGAATTGTATTAATTTATATTATTTAATACTCTTATGTACAGTGTAAATGAGGCCTTAATTTTATTTATATTTCATTTTTAGTTTCAGTTTCTGTTATTATAAAAAACATAAATGATTTTATTATCTGCACACATATTCATTCAAGACGCTATTATGGTCAGATTCGTGCCCTCAACCCCAAGCACTTAAGCCACCTTTCTATTAATTAAACTCGTGATACTGATAATTACAACGATATCCCTCAATATTCATTTTGTCATTTACGTTACTTTTTTCAAATTAAGTTCAACATATATAGAACAAAAGAAACAATTAAAACCATTTCTATTTGTTCAAAATTCAATTACAGCTATTTAAATGCTTCTATGTAAGTTTTATCATGTATAGTTCTAAAGATTGATTACTTTTGTTTAATAATTAAGGGAAATAAAGAGTGTCATTGTATTTTTAATGTTGTTTCTGTGTTCCTTGCTTTTGTTTTGACTTTTTTATTAAATGATTTGCCATGGGTAGTTAGTTACATTTTGGTAGTAAAGATGGATCGAGCAGATGGTTTTCCTTCTTTCTTCCAGCAAAGTCAGTGTGATACTCCAATGACTGGAAAATTCATTAAGAAAAATATTTTGAGTATTATATAATATTAAAATAAACTGAGTTAGCTATTTTAGACCATAAAATTCAATCATCTTGACCCATGTATTGTATTTTGAGCTCTTCCTTAAATTGCCTCGCCTCAAACTCAACCTCTTTGTTATTGATAAAAAATCGTGTCTTTCTTGAGTACACAAACCATACAAATTATTTATAACATAATATGAAAACTAAGACT
Organism: Ceratonia siliqua; assembly: GCA_034509205.1. NCBI lineage: Eukaryota > Viridiplantae > Streptophyta > Magnoliopsida > Fabales > Fabaceae > Ceratonia > Ceratonia siliqua. The sequence continues at coordinate 2,266,975 of JASKGM010000012.1, read as the reverse complement.
TTTTCATGATCATACTATATATATAAAGAGAGAAAATTTGAGAAAATGAAATTATAAGTATGACCATTTTGAACACATTCATATTTACCCCACATACGATAAACTATACAGATACTAATTTTTGTTGCACACAAAGGTAATTAAAAGAGAAGAGAAAAGGAAAACTGAATTTCACATAAACAATGGCATCGAATCTAAGCATACTTTTCGAGCATACAATACAACGGAATTTCATATATATTATACATGAATTTCCCCTTTTCTCCAGGCTAATAAAGGAGATGAATTTCACACTTGATATACGTATAACACCCTCTGTACAGGTATCATGGGCGCTGGTCTATAATATTTGAGTGTGGGGTTGATGAGGAGAGTCGATGAGGGGCTCTGTGGTAGGGTTGTTGAGTTTATTAGGAGGGAGCCATGGCTTCTTCTTGTTCTTGGAAGGATACAACACATAATGTTGACACATGAAAAGAAGATCAAAGAATATAGTCACCTACAATTGTGTATACAACAACAAAGGTAACGTAACCAGGAATGTGGCTGCAGCTGATAATGAGCATGAATGGAAAAAAGTAGGGGCTGTTTCATACCACACATAGCATTACTTTGCCAATGTTTCCAGAGAAGTTGGCCCAAGAATCTGGAAAGACAGATAGTGCAGATATATAATATGAGCAAGCATAATGCATGATGCATGAACCCTTAATTTGTAATGGATTAAGAAAATACGACAAACTTTGATCAATAGACTGTGTAACCATCTGAGCATAATTTGTGAATCCTCCAGCGATATCAAGCAACACATAGCCAATGCTAAATCCTTCTGTGCTCTTTTGCATGAAGTTCAAGAATGCCTGTGTTTTACACCACAAATCATTAATTACGTACCCTAATCATCTGAATATGAAATTTGAAAGGATTCTGACCTGTGGAGAATATTTGATAACAGCTAAAACTGCTTGAATTGTGCTACACCAACATTCAATATTTCAAAAGCAAATACCAAAGATTGAAGAAACACAAGGAGAAAAGGAAGTAGGCAAAGATCAAGGTTGACGAAAATATTAAAAGTAACTTATATTAATAGTCAAATGATCAAAAAGGAAGAGAGAACATATACGTTACTTGAAGATGGAGATTAGCCAAAGCCAAGATTGGCTAGGCAGTGCTATGAAGAAACAAGCTGCAACAATTAGCCACACAGCAGAGATAATTGCTATTGCAACTTTAGAGATTGACTGGTTTCCACGCTGTATAAAAACATTAACATAAGCTTTACAACCGTACATCTTATAATGTTTCAGATGTACAACCCAACAATTAAGGAATACCTCGTAAATTGCAATTTGAACCAATAAAAGGGATGTCATTAGAACAGCATGTATCGATAAGGCAACATCGTTTGCAGCCACAGGAATCATCTACATTAGAAAAACAGCTAAACATTAACCGTTTATGTAGGAAGCTTAAGCTTTGTTCATACACCACACCAATATAGGTGCCCCCCGGGGGGGGGGGGGGGGGGGGGGGGGGGGGGGGGGGGGGGGGGGGGGGGGGGGGGGCGGGGGGGGGGGGGGGGGGGGG
>JASKGM010000012.1:2248711-2261402 GCA_034509205.1 Ceratonia siliqua | reverse complement strand
GAAAAAATTAAAACAAAGAGCTAAGTTCCTAAGGTATTGAACTTTGTTTTATGTTATTGGAAGTGGAACTTTGAGGAAGACATTGTAGATTTATAGTAATTTATGTTATGGTATTGGACTCATTATAATTATGATTCGAGTAATCTATGTTATGTTATTGACTCATTATAGTAATTGCATAAAATATGTGTGTGTGGATGTTACCAAGGACTGGACTGAGTTTTTGTAAGTTCATAAAAAATATAAGCAGACTTAGCCTAGCTCATATTTTAGAGGGCCAACGTGAGTCGGGTTGGGCCAACCCATATTGATACCCCTACCCATCAATATGGCATCAGCATTATAGATCAAAATAACAACATCATAATGAAGGTAATGAGCATTACACTCTTTTGGTTGCGTCTTGAGAAAGGCTGTTCTCGTCTCTTTGTTTCAATGGCTTATTGGATGATTTGCCCATATGATTTTTTTTTCTTTTTTCATTTGTCAGAATTATAATATTAGATCACATTGTGTTACTGATGGTTTTCTTGAAGCAGAAGTCATGGATGATTATCAGCCGAATCTGTCCCTTTGACTAAATTAATCATGATACTACTATTGCAGTCATTTGGCATAAAGGTTGGCTATGGACGTTCTCAGGGTCCGTCAGGTGCCAAAGATGGAACAGTTATTCAGAGAGGTGCGTGTTGCAGCTGATTGGGAGGAAACCAGTTCTGTATCTGATCCTTTTGTGCATACATTTCTGCTATTTTCTGTCTCAGCTGAATATATAATACTTCGAGAATTTCTGTGGGACTGAAGGACAACACTACGATTTCATGTATATATCTAATCTCAACAGTATTCTTGGGACAGATTTGACTCTATATTTGCTAAGATCTCGTCTCCTCTAAACGTTTAAAAGGCTTGGCTGTGGCGGTGGATACCATCATGATGGTGGTTTTCACTGACCATCATTGGATTCATGGCAGAATATTTAGTCATCGACGCTATCAGCTAATATATAAGAGTCAACAAACTCATTGAAAGATAGAAGAGGTAGCTTTTTATTGAGTTAATGTTAGTGGTGTAACATTTTTTTGGCAAAATATATTTGTATCAGAAATCAGAGGGACTTGCTTTAATAAAGTTTTAATTCAGGTGGGCTCGCCGAGTAGGGTCAGTCTGTCATGGATTTTGCAGAGTCCGTTTAAAAGTCATTTTCTAAATATTTTATAATGAGGCAAATATCCGTTATCCCGTACAAAAACGATAAAATGATATAATAATACTTTGCAATGTATTATTAATTAAAATTTATGAATTCTGTTAATATTTTTTCAAGTCTCAACTCATGAATCAAGAAAACAAGTTGTTAAATGATTTATCCATATGAAAGCATTTTTTGTTTTCTTTTTTTAAAAAATAATTTTTAATATTTTACAAATGTTCTTTTTTTCATTTTCATTTTTTCATTTTGTTTTTATGACATAATTTAAGCACAATAATGACCTTTTCAATTAATGTTTCCAAATTATTAGTGCGTATGGCTAATAATCTAGTTAAACTAAAATTTTTATATAAAAAAAAATTATTATTTGGTGTCTCATGGGACACCAAATTCTTATATGATGTTTCACAAACAATAAATTCTTAATAAGTTTTAAATATTATTATTTTATTATTTTTATTGTTTATCTTTTATAAAAAATTGCTAAGTAGTTATAAAAAATAATTGTTATAAAAAGTGATTATTTTATTAAAATCATAAGTAATAAATATTTTTATAACTAAATAATGACTTTTTATAAAGAATAAAAAAAATATGAATACTATTTGACACGAAATAAAAATTTAGTGCTCATAACATACAAGGTAAAAATTTAATGGCCCTAGCACCACATAATAATTTTCTCTTTTATTTATTATTAAAGCATGATCTAATAAAATTTCAAAAATGTCATTATTTATTTTGAAAACATAAAAGTAATAAAATTTCAAAAATGTCATTATTTATTTTGAAAACATAAAAGTATATATATATATATATATTTTTTTTTTTTTTAAATTTTAAAAATATAAATTTCATTTCTTACAAAATAAAAATTATAGAAGCCAAATTATGCAAATACATTTTCATACATATTTTTTCTTTTTACTAAAAATGAAAATAAAAAATAGTGAAAGCATAATTGGAGAAAATAGAAACACATTGCAGATAAAATATTGCTCAATTTAAGTCGATGTGATAGGAGGTAGCTGAAATAAGATTAAAAACTTTAAAAATTAGTCAGAGTCATCATGAATGTTACTTAATACTTTCGTACGCTAGAGCAAAGAAACTACAATTCACAATACGTCAACTATCAAATAATGAGAAAAAATTACTTGATGAACACTGAAGAATAAGTGCCTGTAATTATTTGATAGCTAACATCACAACCCTGTATTAACCATTCCATCCCCATGCCAACTCAAACTAATCTAATAAATCATTTTTCCATTTCTGGATTCTCTCTCAAAATAGCATATCCGGCGGCAACAGCTAACAGAATCCATAAAATAGCATATCCAGCTAAGTTGTCCTGGAACCAAATCTCCCGCGCATGCTATCATATTTTCGAGAAACCAATAAAAGTCTTGGATCATCTTCAGGAATCTCACGATCCTGCAATTCCAAATAAAAATTAGTGAACAATTATTAAGGATTCACTCAATGTGGAGATAGCCTGACTATACGACAGATGACCGACCATTTGAAAACATGTTTAAGCAAGTAAATGAATCAACTAAAAGGAGATCAATGAGTGGACTGTTTCAATCAGAGTAAACTTCATGCCTAAAGCTGCATTGCACTCAGCTAAATAAGAAATGGGAGGGGCATGGAAGCCCGTGTCCTGAGAAGAACTTCACAACATAAGTAGTTAGCCCTTTTCCAACCCTATATATCAACTATTATCCCCAATTTTGATCAGAGAATTTGCAATCTCCATGCTTTATGCAATTTTTCATAACCTTCTAGCACAAATATGATATATATAAACTATCAAAAAATAATATTGCAAAGCAAGTAAAAAGTTTAATGCATTATTGATGCTAGAAACTCACTTTTAAGCCCCGATAATATGTTTCTACTGCAGCAAAAGAAGGGAAAATGTTACGAGCTTGCATCAGGTCCCATATGTAGTTAGCAATAGTATATCCCCCAGTCTGCCATTCAAGAAAAGACGCCAGAATACAGACATTTAAAACAAGGGCAACAAATATGATCCAACTTTTCTCAAGCACATAACAAGAGGATATTATTGGGAGGTTGCATACCTTTTCACCAGCAGCTAAAAGCAGGAGATCACTTCCCATTTTGGAATTCAAGAAAAAGTTCATCGAATTCATTTTTACCTACATATTATAGATATATAATCTGATCACAGACCAAATAAATCATAATGTTAAGAAGTTGATTAAGACGCTACAGTAACCTACCAGTGTATCTTGAGCAATTTGCATTCCTTTTGAGGTGTACCCAATCATTGCCCCCTCCGCAAGTGTCTGCACAATTTAATACGGATTTTTCACAGATTATACCAAATATTAGCAAAAAGTTAACACAAGCAGACTTCAAAAAGGCAGAAAATCCAACAACGGCAGCAACATTTGGTATTTAGAAGTCAAAGAAACTGTAAAATTTTCAAACTCACCATATAGAGTTCCGCAGCAACAGTGTTTCTTGAATTTATGTAGTCTTCAAAATATAGAAGACCACGATCAATGTTTCCTGCTTGTAAATAGCATCTGTATAAAATTGGTAATCAGAGACAAACTAAATTCTTTATGATGGAATTGGCAAACCCTAGGAATAAAACAACAGTAAGAAACACTCACATAGAGAAACAGCTGAATCAAATGTTTTCTATTCTTACCCAAACCCACCTCTCAGCCCCAAAAAATATTGCTCCTAAAGTGAAAAAAGAAAAAGCATAGAGAGATATGGTAAGGAGAGAGATAGAGAGAAACAAAGAGACATGCCAAGAAGATAATAGGACTACTGTGTATATGAGAGACATAGGGAGCAGGTATTCATAGATGGTTTGGAGACACATAAAGTGGACTGTCTCCTCAAGTAAATCCTATACTCTTGCTCTGTGAGGGTACAGAAAAGTTGTGGTATATTTTAACAAAGTTCCATTGGGACTGTGTTTAGGTGGAAAGGAATAAAATCTTAACAACTTGGTACTTTGAATGTAAATATAACAATAAGAATGTAAAGCATCATGTGTTCTTGGTGTCTTGTGTGAAAAAAGTGGTCACTAAATTTATGTCAGAAGATACTATAAAAAAAAATTAGGCCTTTCTGTAATAAGTAGCCAAAAGTACTATAGATATTGGAAAATGACTACAGTTCATGTTAAAATTTTCTCCTATTAGTGAATTTAGCATATACTTTATAGGCATAAAAGATCTATTAGTTTTAAAGAACTAAATAAGGAGTTTTCAAAAGCAACCCTTGACCTACTTCTAAAAGCATCCTTCAGAAAGTAGCAGCAGTTTTTAAGGAGTAATCATTGATGAGTTAACCAAAGTACCAAACATCTAAAAATTAATTTCTAACCTTCAAGTTTTAACTCACATTGAATCTGAATTGCCAAATCCCCTTCATTATTCATACAACCAGCTACTTCCCAGCAAGGGTAGAAAAAAGGAAGTAACCAAGCGGAAATGCCCACCCAATAAAGAATCCAAGTATATTTTAATACTGAAAAGAGCCTTGCCACACTATTAGTATTGCCTCTAATGCTTGTTAAAGGTACATAGAAACTTAGATAAGTGGCAATGGGGAACCAAATTTAAACACTACCATGTAGCTTTGGTTAATCTACATATAAACACAGACAAAGCCATAATTCTGCATGTTTAAAAATGATCACAATATTAGTATATTACAAACTTTAGAAATTAATAACCAAGAATCAATTACCTAATTACTTGCATTGCAATGTAGACATCAGGAGTTTTCCCTTCATTTTTCAGCATCTCCAATAGAGTTTCCATCAACTGTCACAATCAAATATCAAGGACGCAAAAGTTTAAAATATGACATTTCAAAAACAAACAAAAAAAGGAGACAAATTTTTTACAATGAATTCAAATTTCAATAGGGAAGGAAAACCAATATTGTCAAGCAGTTCTCGTGGAAAAGCAGAAACAAACATTTGAGGTTGATGACATCAACAATCAGCAGACATAGAAATATTACTGCAAAAGGTAGAAGTTGACCAGCAGACATAGAAACATTTGAAGCAATAGTGTTCAATCATCAAAGATTTCTTAAGCCTCTGTTTTCAAGCCTTTCGACTCTTCTCAGCATAGAGAGAGGGCTATAAGCTAAACAATGCAATGATGCAGCACATTCAGGATTGTTTAGTGGTGTATTACTATGTAGGCAACCCAAGTTTTAACACCAATATACGAATGGCAAGTTTTGGCACAAAAACCAACCTGCAACTGATGGACCCACATCTAATCTAAATTTTGTAAAAGCAGCCAACAGGTTGCTGTTACAAGAAATTAAAAATTCAAATAAGGTGTTTGGTTGTATTTCTATTAAACACAGTCAACTGCCTACAATCATTACTAAATTGGCAAAAAGAGATTTTGACAGCATTATAGATATCCCTCTTTTTAATTTCCCTCCATCTGAATTTAAAAACATCCGAAGAACACACAAAAGACTATATCAATTTTGAATTTTAATGATGTAATAAAATTTTATTTATATTTTTTAGAATTTTTTTGCAGATTGCTGATTTCTCTTTTGCAAATCATAACCATTATGCATGTAGTAACTGCTATGCCAAGCACCAAGTATTGCGTGGTAGTGCACATACAATGTCATCAAACTTTCAGAATCATATTCATCACTGTTCATTGGTATGCAAAAGATAAAACTGAAAAGAAAAGAAAAAGTTTACATGAAATTCTCATCTTGAACGCACTTCTCTTTATGCAGAATGTCATACATTTATTCTAAAGATCGCACAGTTCATGGGTTAGCTTGATTTATAGCAACTTTGCGGGCTAGAAAATTCAGCAGAATAGAAACTTGCTTATGTGTCATAGTAAGTTTTGACTTTAAAGATTTTGGAGAAAATGTGCTAGTAGATTTTATTGTCCATAGCAATAAGCATATGATCTATTGGTACCCTGAATTAAGTTGTATTTCTTTCGCGCACTCAATCTTTGGTATGGTTAGTTCAGAGTGTAACCATAATAGGCAAACTGATAGAAGGGCTTCCATCAACAGGAAGATTAACATGTGCATTTTTAAAAGAGAATAACTTAACCCCAATTCTCCTTCCTGCGGTCAGCACCACACAAAAAATTAAAACAAAAATGAAATGGGTAACAAATATAAATAAATATAGAATATTAACAAATGTAGATTTATGACTTGGCTTAAACTCCATAAAGACATCCAGCTTCAATTCTCATGTAAAAACGAAATTCTGCTAGGTTTATGCTGATTCGGTCCAACATATCTAACAATGTCACTGAATGATCTCATGTCACCCACAAACAGAAAGCATTAGAAAGAGAGATAGGAGGCCGAGCAAGAACCATATACTAATTAGATTAAAATGTCTATGAACATGACAGCTCATACCTCAACATTCTTGACATCTGCACTAGCATGAAATGCAGTATGATATGTGGTAAATTGCCTATTCAAAAACCCTCCATGCCTATGAACATATTCTGCTGTAGGTAAATTGTAAAGCTCCTCATCTGACACACCCCTCATCACATTCTCAGCATTGACACTGTCTGTTTCAACAGAGGATACCTTCGACCGCTCCACAAACTCAACAACCTTTTTCGACACAATCATAAGTTTAAAAATCTCTGGAAAGCTATAACATAAATATATGGAAAAAAAAGGACATGACGATTACTTTTGTGGCAAAATCATCTGTCACAAGTGTTTTGTTCTTGTGGGCAACAATAAGCCCCGCATAGCAGAACTTGTTCAATCCAAGACCAGCTGCAGTCATATCACGAACAATTGCATACCTGGATCAACATAAGTATAATTTTAATAAAATATTTCAAAATATTTACAAATATTACAGGAGAATTTTGATGGTTCCCATATGCACTTAGGTTGATCAAAAAAGACAACTAAAAGAAGGACATAAATTGTAGGATAGCAGGCTTTGTTTGCTAGAGCATTAAGAGAAGCGTCAAATAACACACTGAAATATAAAGCGCCAATCCTCCAATAGTAAACCACAGCAAATCAAGCATTGGAAAAACGGATTATGAAATCCTCAAAAAAGGGGGAAAAACTCAAAGAAACTTTGAGTGAAGGAATTGGTAGATCATAACAGAAGTAGCATTAGCATACACTTGGTCTAATCGGCCATGGTCTGCACAAGCATTTAGCAAGCAGATGTAGGTTTGTACATTAGGCTTTACTTCCATGTGCTTCATCTCCTCCAAAATCTTCATGTCAAAGGGAAAACAAATAAAACTATTATATGTTAAAAGGTATGGGTGCAATGATTCTTGTAATTCTGTAAAATCTAAAATCCATGTCTCTGCTATTAGATGGTGAAAAGTACCCGAATAGCCTGATCAGAGTTCTTGCATTTCCCACAAGTTGAGATCAGAAAGTTGTATAAAGCAACCTATTACATTTAATATTAGACACATCATTGATGTAAAAACTTGAGACCAGAAAGTGGAAAGTTAAACGAATTACGTTTCAACAATCTTTGCCAGGCTTATAGCATGTGTTCTATATGAAGAAGCCATGCACACATGTATATGGTACAAGGTAGCCACATTGTGAGTTACAAATTTACCTGACTCTAGTTACAGCCTAAAGCAGTTTCTCTCACCTCACATCACATTTGTTCTAAATTGAAGTCACAATGAAAAGTAACCAAATACTTCCAAAGCATGAAGGCATGGAAAAATTTACAAAGAGGAACATACATAATTTATAGAACTTTAATCGTCTATCAAGTTAAACAAGCTGAAAATTCAACGCAAAAGAAGATTATAGATATCCATATTCTACGAGCTATTTTAATAGGGTGAAGTCAACCAACAGCATCATTAGGAAGCAAACTTATGATGAATTACAATATGACATATGAATTGAATACCACATACATCAGGAAGCAATCCCATGACTTTCATTTGGTCCATAAAGAAGAAAGCGTCTTGCAAGCGAGAGCCTTTCATGGTTCCAACAATAAGCGAATGGAAAGTGTCTCGAGTAGGCTGCACCCCATCAAGCACCATATCATCGTACGCATCCCTCAACAAGAAATGCCTGTGAAAGAATTGAATACACATAACCCGCAGACAGAACTGTAAATGGGAAAGCCTTTAATTAACTGAAAGAGCAAAACAGGTGACCTTCGTTGAGCTGTGAGAGAACCCACTACAGTATTGTACTCAGAGACATTATTGGCGTAGTTCCTTCTAGAGTATTCTTCTGTGCAAGCAACATAGTATCGGCGTCCTACGACCCGAGCCAGTGACCTGTGCTGGCCTGAAAAACAAAATGAACAGAGAAAAAAAAAAGGATTTTAGATGATCAAATCGTCGACATCAGAAAGCGTAGCTGAGCTTATCTGCCACCAATGTCAGTGAGTAGAAATGAAGAAAAGGATAACTACCAACGAGCGATTGAAGGAGCTTCATCATGGTTGTGGAGCTACAGAAGATTAGTTCCAGCTCTCTCGGTGACTCTGTCTCCCCGTTGTAAAAACTAAAACCTTCGGAGCTTTTGATTCGCTGTTCGTTTACAGGGAATGAATTTGGGCTGGGTAGTTAAGACTTATGACAAAAGCCCAATTACTTGGCCCAGATAATTTTGATATAAGTGTGGGTTGACCCAAATCCAATATTCTTTAAATACCCAACTATCAGTCTATCACAGCTTGACTTCTAATTATGCTTCTGACAAAAAAAAAACAAAGAAGACTTCTAATTATGCCTCATACTACGAAAATTCTAGGGTTTCCCATTATTAAGTTTAGACCAATTGGGAGAAAGTGGGTTCCATTAGTCTCCAAGACGTGAAATTCCAAATTGGTTCTATAATCTCTAATGGCAGATTGTTCTCAGTGAAATAGACTAAAAATTTGTTTGTAAACTGTTCTTTTTTTCTTCTTTTTTGGTTCATGAAAATGTTCTATTCTAACACTTTTTTTTTACAGAAGTTAATAAACATAATTCTTACATTAATTACAATTATGTGCACATGACTTAATATTTAATTGTGATCATAGCCCTCCTTAAATAAATTTCACACTTTTAAAGATTATTTTATCCACTTTTAGTTAGAGTATGTAAAATTTCATAATCATAGTGTTTGCTTAAAGAAATCTCAGAGTTTGCTTCAAGTTAGAAAAGCTCTGATATGGTCCCTTAAAATGAAGGACTGGTGCCAAGCAAATTATAGGCATATTTACACTACCATTTTTCATAATTGGTTTTATAATTAATTATTGGCTTAATTATACTTTTAGTCTTTCTATTTTACATAAAATTTCAATTTGGTCATTTTATTTTTAATTTGAACAATGTTATCCTTATAATTTCAATTAAATTTCTCAATTAATTTTTGATATAATCCTTAACGAAAAATACTGACATAAATATTTATTTGTCGACGTAGATATTTATTGTTATTGTAAACGATTGTCTTTTCTCTCTTACTTCATGATACTTTGACTTCGTTATCTCTTTCTATAACAAAAGGCAAACGAAAATGAAAGACATGAATGAAATTATGAAGAAAAGTTTGGTGAATATCCATGTGGGCTTACATTCATGAATTCATATGTAGGGGAAAATAGGTGAGGGAGTCATTGGGCGGTGTCCTTGTCAATACACCAGCTTAATTCCACCTCACAAAATTAGCTTGCAAATGGAAGAATTGCCAAGACTTATATACAAGAGACTAATACCATGCCTGGCCATAAGTATGAACTTGACTCTAATATCATGTCAATACATTCATAGCCTAACTTTACCTTACAAAACCAACTTACAAGAGGATAATTGCCAAGACTTATATAAAACATTTAACTAACCTACCCATGTGATGTTGGATTAACAGCCCTCTTTCTGATATGTGCCTTCACGTGAGAGTTTATATCAAGCTCAACACCCACATTCCAAATAATTGAGCATGGCCATACTTATTTAACAAGCACTTACTCCTTTATAATGTTCCCACCTAAGAAAAATAAAATAATAGTCTCCTGTCTCCGCAGTAGTTGCATGCACATCACTTTCTCTACCTCTTTCTTCTCAACCATTATTTTTTTTGGCAACTTCTCAGTTCTAGGATCAGGGGTTGGGTAAAACTCAGTCATTAAGCTATCTTCAGTTTAACATTCTTTCACACAATTAAAACTTAATTGTTACTGTCCATGAGACAATCAAGCCCTTAGTAAAGTAGAAAGTTACTAGATTCAATCAGAGGTAGAAAGTAGAATTCACATATGCAGTATTTGCAGAAGATGATAGAGTTATTAGCTCCCTTTTCCCCAGTTCTTTGTTCAGCAGCTGCATGCTAGCTTAGTTCCTTCTGTTGAAACAGGCAAAACTTATTTCTCTGCTATGAGATGGACTTGTACGAGTGTGCCTAGTTATTAACGATAAACTTTAAGGTATCTGAATAATATTGGCAGATAAAGGAGATACCTGATTGAGTATGTTAATTCTTTCAAAATGGACTACACTATTATTGCAGTATCTTCTAAATTGCCTTTATGAAATATGTCATCAACAACTATAATTAGATTCAGATGGGGCCTTGGGGGTATCTTGCATTCTGAAGTAAAGTTGCATATTATCAGGGGGAAAAATAACAGGAAGAGATAGAAAACAAGCCTTAGCTGCATAGCAGAACTTATTCTTTGAAGAGTTCATACTAAATAAGAGAAACATCAAGCAATTTTCGACAGAGACATCTCCTTTTCAAGGTACTTCAATGATGTAGGATTGACCTGCATGAACAAGTAGTTCCCAGCAAAAAGATCACCAAAATGATCTTGACCGTCCTGTAATCTTTTCTTCACCTTAGCATATGATTTTCTCATGGCGGAGACCAGCCTGGCTTTTTTCCTCCACAGTCTTCTCAAGCTAATTGGAACTTTAAGCCTAAACCTTTTCCTAATAGGAATCCTTCTGAACCTATACCACTTCTTTCGTCTCACAACCACTCTGTCTCTGTCTCTCTCATCATCATCAAACCCAGTTTCGTGTCTGAGCCTGTGGTAACGAAACTTGCTAACAGAAGCCATTTCCATGGCAGACATGACGGAATTTGAGTATGAAAGTACTGAAATAAGGTGGAGTAAATTTGTGAGAAAGATGGGGAACTGTTTATCCATTCTGGGAGAGTTTAATTCTGAGTTGTTGCTTTTCCTAATAATCTAATCTGAAGTCCGATAGGACAGGAAGAAAAGGAAAGGTCGACGAGGGATGACCAGAAAAGGTTGGCTGGTTGAGTGCATTAAATGCAAGAGAGGAAGCTGCGACATCGGTGGTAGCATCAAATTTATTGCAATTTGTATTCTTTTCATCTAGTGTTACAATACGTTTATAAGGCTCTAAGATTTCAATTATGCTTAGGAAAGCAATGACTTGCTTTTGATGGCACCTAAGAAGTATATTTATCCTTTATCCTTTAACGGAAAAAATGGTTTTCTTACATATTGATGCGACTTAATAACTATCCACTTATTAGAAACTTGATGGACACATTTTCAAGGTCAATTCTAAAGATTTAAGGTTTGATACTCAGACTAGGAGACTTAATATAATGGGTAACGAATGTTAGCTATATCTGACAGGTAACAAAATAAACAAAGGCTACTTTCTTCATTCGTTTAAATAAACTACTTTTAACACCATGCTGCTTAATTACAGTTACAGAATCACCTCAAAGGTTAACAAAGAAAAAAATAGAGGATAAAATTGCAAAGCCATACAATGATACAATGAGGTTTCGTAATCTACCAAGGAGATTTAAACAGAGTAGCTTGAAAATTGATTTCGTTATGGCTCATGGTTAAGGGAATTAGAGGATGGAGCATGTCCACATGGAAAATCTATTTTAGGAGAAACTTACAAACAATGGCGACCAATGGAATCTGCTTCCTTCCTTAGTCCATAGCACTAATCCCAATAAGAGTAAATGACAAAGACAGTGACATTACTGAAAATTATGTAATAGCTCGTTTTTTTTTTCTTGCTAAGGAAATTTAACAAATTTCACTAGATTTAGGATAGCAACTGCATAACTGCACAAATCACTCTATGTTTAAGTGATCCCATTTAGAATTTTTATTATTATATTCAGATGAAGACGGGTTACCAATAATTGTCTAACAATGCTCCTAATTACATGCGCCTGTTCTGTCCGAGGGACAATCTCCATCGGCAACCATAATAAGATTGGTTGGCGGTTGGCCAATTGTTGAATATGCATTCAACCTTTGAAGTAAAAAACTTGTGTGAAAATAAAATCCATACAGAATTCAGCTTTGGCGTCATAAAGTTTCTGATCAGAAATCTAAAGCAACGGTTAGGCCTAATGGTCTTCCTAAAAGCCAGTTATATCTTACGAACTGCATCTTCACCTATTAAAAACTGCAGAGACTAGAAGTCTAGAATCCTAGGC
>JASKGM010000012.1:2202713-2215040 GCA_034509205.1 Ceratonia siliqua | reverse complement strand
CCCCCCCCCCCCCCCCCCCCCCGCCCCCGCCCCCCCCCCCCCCCCCCCCCCCCGGTCTTGTGCCTCTTTGATTCGCTTATAATTTGCCATATTCTTGTTTAGAGGTTTTCGTAGTCAACGATAGTAGTAGATGAGGTGTTACACTACATGAAATTAATTGTTTGAATGTGTTATATGATAATGGTAGATTGTTTACTTATAGTGAAGCCTGTTATATGTCACTAAACCTGAAAACATAGAAACAAAGGAAGGAAGAAAGAAATAAACAAATGAAGTAGACAGGAGACAATGATATTATGGTTATCAAAGGAGTGGTGAAGTTGACAATGAAATGCATGTAGTATGGCCATTTTGAAGTAGCATACTACCATTATGGTAGTATGGGGTAATTTTTGTGTTTTAATATTCTTTCCCACAATAACGCATTTCAAAACTCATTTTGGGATTTAATGGTTTTGGCCACATAAACAGATAGGTCAGGTTTAAGCAATTATTTTGAATGATCAGCAACTGAAGTATCTGTTTGGAAAATGCTTTTATGTGGCTGAAATAATCTGCTGAAGAGAATTTTTTTTTGGAAATTGTTGAATATGTGTTAAAACAAAGTTTTCCTTCATCAGGCTTTGTGCATTGAAAAGATTATTCATAAGATAATTCCTTAAAAGATACCCTTGAAAGCCTAATTAAATTATGGTCAATATAACAAATTGATACACGCTGTCTCATTAAAGACAAGTTTGTGCTTTATGTGTTTATATTGAACCCTTGTCTTTATGTTGAGTTTGATGGAACTTTGTTTTCCTTGCTGGATTGTATCCTGAAGCAACTATTTTAGCTTGGTGTTTGTTACTTCACAAGACAGTTTCAGTTACAAGTTATCACCTGAGGAGGTACTTCTGTTACTGTCTTGAAGAGGTAAAAAAATTATTTTGGTAAATAAAAATTATAAGCTCACTAATATCATCCTCTGTTAAAAATGCATCATCTATGACGATTATTATTCTATGCAGTGTGCAAGATAAATATTACTACTACGACCCTTTACATCAAATATCATTCTTTATATGCAAATTAAGTTATGTCATATCAGCACACACACAACATAAGAGGCTTCCAGGATTTATCCCCTCTTTTGCCACTCAATGATACTAGCATGACAATGTGGATTTTTTGAATGGCTTGACAAATGCATCATATCTATTATTCTATTTGAAATATAAACTAAAATGGCGAATATTATTGGTGCTGCTAAATTTACAATATGAAGTTTCTGGATATATTTCAAGTGAAAATAAAAATATTCCTTGTTAGTGTTTCAATCTCCTTTTTCCATTTTAAGGAAAGGTGTTCCAACAGAAACTAATCGTTTAGCCAAGTGGCACATCTTCACTAGTGTATTCACAATTGTAAGAATTGAGTATATAGCAATCCAAATAGGCAGGCAAATTGGTATTTGGCGCCAGATTATATTTTACATGCATTAATATGATAATATCACATAGAAGTGAATGCAGTGATGTCATTTATAGAAATTGACTGATGAGAATAAAATTAAATTAAGTGTGACAATTCAGCACCACTGCTTGTTTGGAAAGAAGATTAAAATAAGATGAAGAGTAAGATGACAGAGAAGAAAAACAATATGAGGAAAAATTGTACAGGAAACGAGAAAAGCAAGAAGAATATGAGAAAAGGCTTTGGGCAGTTACTACTGACTTCTGCAGACAGGCAAGCAACTTAGCATGCAGTCTTGATTAAGAAGCAATTATAATTGGTTTTAGATACTACAGACACATTTGAAGATTTTAATTACTAATATTGTATTGGTTGAATAGGTGCTTTTATTGTTCGCCTACCTCCATTCCCCTCCCTTTCCCTTTTTCTGCCTTTCCCCAAACAGGACCTAAAGGCATGAAGCATGAATATATTGACTTCTTACAGAAGCATGAATATTATATGCTTTCTTTTTAAACCATATTGTTTGTGAATTTGCATTGGCGTGTATACTTGTCTATGTTATCAGTTGGAGAGAGCAACCATAGAGCTTGTAATGTTCTTCGTTCTTGTTTCGTTCCTCTTCTCGGTTTGCTATTCCATATATTCATTTCATTTAGCTTCTGAGCATCTGGTTTAAAACTGCCCTAGGAATGTATTTTTCTAGAATTTCTTTACATGATAATATAGGAAAAGAAGTTCTCACTTGGCATCCTATGAGCAAATATACAGATGGGGATGTAAGTCTTATTCTCAAAATGTCATATTTAATTTTTAAAATATTATCATGTTTTCTAAAGCACTATTTTTACTACTACAAGTTCTTTCTTTCATTGGATTATTTTTCTAACTATTCTTTATATTGTTAATTTCTGCAGTTACGACTACTCTGGCTATGGACAGTCAACAGGAAAGGTTAGTTCCCAACTTTTCAATATCTCAAAAAAAAAAAAAAAAAAATATATATATATATATATATATATATATTTACACAGTATTATAATAAGTATTCTTCATCTATATCAAGTTTACATTGTTCAAAATCTCTTTTTACCATGTCCACATATTAAGCTAATTTATAATCACATTTTTTTGTTTATTTTGTGTTTAAATTATTCTTTTCTTTATCTTACTTATTGCATCTTATCTTGATTATTAAAGTTGTAAAGCTTGATAAGAAGTTATTAATTTAATCATTAGGATTGTTAGTAATTAAGGGTTTAGATTAACCAAAAATTTTCAAATCAAGTCAGGTTTTCTATTTGGATTAGGGCTATTCAAGTACCTAGTTTGTATCTCTTATCCTACAAAATCTAGGACCATTTGGGGTTTGCTTTTATATACTAAATTTTTAATCTTTTGATGAGTAATTGTTGTTATATAAATATATTGGTTTCACCCATTTTACCCAAAGAATTGGTGTCTTGGTTGCTTAGTGTGCCAAGCAACCTGGAGACCCAGGTTTGACTCCTCCCTAGTGCATTTCAAACTCATTTTTAAAAAATGGATGATGTGGTGCCTTTTCAAGGGGCCACGTAGTCACATAAAAAGACCACCAGTTTTCAAGAACCAATGCCAGGTTAGCTGGTTCTTGAAAACTGGCCGGTTCTAACTGATTCACCCTGGTGAGAACCGGTTCACCCACTATAGTTGGTCTTAGAGGCTAATTGGATCAGACACTTGGCTAGTCTGGTCTGGGTTTATAAACATTGGTCAGTCCTTAGGAATTCCTAGAGGAATGTAAAAGCCATTTTCGATTTTGACAGAAAGCCAGAAACTCAAAAAGGTTGACTTGGAAGTGGTTTTAAAACCTTAAAAGCACTTTTAGGCCACGAAAAGCTTGTCCAAATGAGTAGTCATCTAGAGCCAAACTTCAGTAAAGAGTTTCTGCCTTAACTACTGGTACCCGCGTCAGATTGATTATCCACCCTTAACTGTAAGCAGTGGACAGCACCACCACCGCCTCGCCTTGGGTTGAGAAAGTCAATCATACTAAAATACCTTACAGGCTACGTTGTTCTCTATGGGTAAGTAGTGTAGGAAATAGGAGAGCCCCATCTGTTTCAGTATGTCTGGCTGCTCTGGCAGGATATCAACTATATTTGTAATGTCAGTTCCCATAGACGTGTTACTGAGGGCGTGATTTTATCGTTCTGTCTTAAAACAAACGAGGTAAAAGCATAAAATTATGACTCAATCCTGAACCTTCATAGCTCTGAGAGTGCATCTCATTTATGAATATTATCTTAATCATGAAAACTTGTTTGACATCCTGGATTTGCAAAATTTCTTCGGTAGAAGTAACTTTTCTTCACATTAATATTTTTTTGGACTTCTTATTAACTCTTCTAATGAGAAAACAATTTGTGGAACCTGCATGGTCATTGTACTTCTCAATCGTTCTTTTCCATTGTTACACTTAGGTATTATCATATCAATATTGTATTGTCTGACTATTATTATCCTCTGTTGATTTTACACGAGTAACAAGAAGCCAGTTTTACTTTATATGTTATGATTTGAGTATTCATGCATAATATGCATGCCATCTCACTCAACTTTCTCTGGCCACAGTTCAAACTCAATGCCTATTTCTTTTTCAGGTTTTGTCACAGATCAGTTTTCAAATGCTTGTTAATTTTACACTTCAAAAGTTGATTTCAGTTACACGCCATCATATAAGTAATAATGATACCTTTTTGTTGTAAAACGTAGAAGGAAGGTGCAATTTGAAGTGTTTAAATAATTATGTGGCACATTATGAATTTCAAAGCAGTCAGGCTGTGGAAAACTTATATATTCCAAGTTTAACTGGAGAAAGGCAAAATTATTTATTGGTGAAATGAACTACCAATATTTTTTATGAAGAATACTATTGTACGTGTTTGTAGGTGGTTCTTGAGTTACCTTCTTGTCTATAAGTTAACAGTCATCCTTTGTCTGTTGAAACAGCCAACTGAATGTAATACATACGCAGATATTGATACTGCTTACAAATGCTTGAAAGAGCAATATGGTGTGAAAGATGAGCAATTGATATTGTATGGTCAATCTGTTGGGAGTGGTCCCACACTTGATCTTGCTTCCCAAATACCAGAACTAAGAGGCGTTGTCTTGCACAGTCCCATTTTGTCTGGGCTAAGAGTTCTGTATCCCGTAAAACGGACATACTGGTTTGATATTTACAAGGTAGAGTTTTCTTACAGATTGTATTTTAATGTTTCATTCCAAAGATGGTGACTTATATGGTTTGTTTTTCTATCCAGAATATTGATAAAGTTGGCCTGGTGAACTGCCCTGTTTTGGTTATACATGTAAGTAACTCTCTCTCCCTTTGCTTGTGACAAATGTGCATTTTGGTGTTCCTTTAGGTTATAATGTGTCTGCCATGCATTGGTTGCTGATGCAGCCAGTTTTCTTTCAGCTGTCAACTAATTCGACTATCTGAATTCATGCGTTTATTAAGTTTAAAGGAAGTTTCTAACCAGAATGCTAGCAGAACATGTAGTCTTCTGTTGGTTGAGGATGGTTTTCTTGATTTGTTCTTTCCATTAAAACCATTTCCCTTCACTATTTATTCTTTCAATGTTTTCTTTTTTCTTCTGTTTCCTTTTTTTTTTTTTTTTGTGCCTAATTTTTTCAGAATTTGCTAGAAAGTGGTGATGATTATCTTTTGTTCCATGGCCAGGGGACAACAGATGAAGTTGTGGATTGGTCCCATGGGAAGCAGCTTTGGGAGCTTTGCAAGGTAAAGTATGATCCCTTATGGGTAAGTGGTGGGGGACATTGTAATCTTGAGCTTTACCCAGAATTCATTAAACATCTAAAGAAATTTGTACAGACAATTGGCAAATCTAAAGCAGCCGCAAATGGTTCTAGGAAGGATACAGTAGAAACTGAGAATCAAGGCAAAGCTAGCAAAGAATCTGAAAGTGGAACTTCAGATACAATTGAATTGGTTGCAGATATTCCAGAAGCTTCTAGAAATAGTTTAGATAGCCGTCTTGAGAAGTCTAAAAAATCAAAGAAACCAGAAAAATCTCGAATGAGCACTGACCGTGTTGATAGGTTTAGGAGAAGAAAAGGCTTAATTTGGTAATTTCTTACACAAACCGTATCAAGAATAAATTGTTTACTAGTATTTACTTGGCAGGTGTTCTAATTCCACACATCAAGTAATGATACCAATTCTAAATGAATATATTGAGTGAACTTTTGGCGTTCTTTCCTCCTTTAGGTCCATAATTCAGCTGTATGCATGTCAAATGATCGAGGGTAATGTCCATCTGTATGTTTTGTAATACCAACAGCTTAATCTAAATGCAATTATATAATTTTGTTTCAGTATATTTTAAAATTGTCTCAGATATTTTTTGTTTTTAACCTTTTTACTACTTTCATTTACAAAAGAAAAAAAAAAAAAAAACCATAGTAGCACAATTAACAGAAATTAACTCAAGTTTCCAGTTTCAATTTGAATAATTTCTCTAGTAGCCATTTGTAGTTAGATTAGCTTTGTATTGAGTGTGACTGCTACATTACTGGCTTCTGCACTTTGAACATAGGTAATCCATCATGAACTGCTAGTTCTCCTTAATTCTAATGGTGCTCAAATTTGGGCGAATGTGATGCATATCCCTATATGATTCTTAGTCAAAGTTCCTGATCATTACTATAGTTCTCCAGAGGAGTTTTGCTAGGCTTCTTCTATATAATCAAATCTAAGTCTTGAACTATTTACTCTCCTCCCTCTTTCAAAGGAGTGATGGCCATATCCCAGGGAATATAGATTTTTTTTTTTTTAAATATTCTGGGGGTGGCGGATTATTAATGAATTTTACAACAATATCTTTGATGGCATTAAGATTTTTCATGAAAATTTTGCTACTGTACATCTAGAAAACAGGTAGAGTATACAGAACTTAGTAAACCAATTAAGTTCTCCCTGCTGAGGAGTGAAATTATCTATACTAGAGGACTATTCTCCATGAAAAATTGCCAATTGTACCTTCCTTTCTAATTATCCCGTATTTATCCTGTACTTATTATAACTTGCCTTGAATTTTTTCTGCCACCATCCCAAGAAAAGTATCTCCACTTGCTCAATCACTAAACAGAGTCGTTAACATGTTTTCATCAGATTCTTCCTTTGTTGTATTGTTTCTAATTATCTTTTTCCTTGTAGGCTCCTTTTTGCTATCGTTTTTGGAATCCGGATCCTGTCATGTTGAGGTGCAATATGATCGGTTATGTTAACATGGTGGCCGTCCATTTATTTTTGGACGCCCACGATGAAAAACATGAGTAAAATATACGTACTTTGTTAAACAATCGTAATTGTCTAATAGTGAATGAATGACCACGAATTGAGAAACATGAGCCATGTTGCCAAAAGACAACATGACTGGATCCAAATTCTCATTTTTGTTTGAAAGTTTTACCCTTAGAATGGTATGCTATTTAAGGATGTTCAAAACTCAAATCAACTCAACCAAACCAATCAACCAAAACCAAATCGATGGGTTAGATTTGTTTAAATTTTTATATGGGTTGGGTTGGGTTAAGTTGAAATTTTTTATTAAATATTGGGTTAGATTGGGTTTAGGTTAGTAAAAATAATAAACCAATATAACCAAATGCAAGTAAATTATTTATTATTATTATAATATTATATATGAAATATGTCACATAAAATTAGAATTTGAAAGTTGAAACATTATTCTCTTAATAAATTTTTTCTCATATTCCCAAATCAACCTATCTTGGAGCACGACCAAAATCAATGTAACCTAAAATGATTCGCCTTTCTTTTCACTTAACGACTTAGCGAGCATCTCGACACTAGGTCACCGGCTGAATCTCTCTCGCCAGTTGAATACTCAACAACCTAAACCAACCTAAACCAACCAAACCCAAATTGACTTTTCATGTGTTGGTTTGGTCAGGTCATAAATATTGTAGTTTGAGCTAGTTTGGATTATGGATTATACAAAAATTATTAGGTTAGGTTGAGTATAAACCCAAACCAACCCAGCCCTTTAACATCCCAATTCTATATACAGATTGAAAATTATGTTACAAAGCTATCAAGGAATTAGTCGCCTACGCTATTCAATAGAATCTTGCAAGCAAAATTCTCCTTTTATACTTGCCGAGGTCATAATTCGTCCTTCGCTTATTATATCTTTAAGTTTCATTTACTCTCAGAACAATTCTTGAAACTCACTTACGGGTTCACACTATCTGGCTCTTATGGTATGAAGCATGGGTCTTCATTGGAGTCGTATCCAGTGGCGGTACTATTTAAATATTTTTGGTTTCTCTTTAAATATTTCTCACTTGCCTATATTTTTTTTGTTAAAAAAAATTTAATTTGGATACATATGAGATATAATGTAATTATATATGCTCTTCCACTCTAAATTAAACTTCTAATTCTGAATTTTGAATATTTAAAATTGAACTTTAATAATTCAACAATTAAGAAAAAAAAACTAACATATATAAATAGTTGTTTGTACAATTCTAATATAACGTATTAATGTTTTATTTTTAGTAAAATATAAACTTTAAACTATGTTAGAAAACTTTGATTACAATTTTGATTTATTTTATATTATAGAATATTAATTATCTAATTTATGTATAAAATATTAGTTTTGATATACCTAAACAAAAGCTCTTCACAAGCTTGTTCTTGTGAATCTTCAAGACCGTCATCATCTTCTTCATTTTCTTCTTGCTCATTGTTAAGAGTCATGCCGAAAATTGGTTTCTTCCTCACCTTGTTTATTGGAGGAATCTCTCTTAATTATTCTTGTCATTTTCATTCCATTCTGTCCTTGGCGTTGAAATAAATCTATGTTCAATAATATTTCATAAATCAATGTCAAGAGACTGTATATATACTATTATTTTTACTTTCCAATGATTGAACAAAGTAGGATAAAGGGAGGTGATTCACTTATGATGTGACACTGATATGATTACGTTGGCCATTTTTTGATCTTCCAGGACCTTTTCTCAAGGTAGTTAAACCTGTAATTTGAGACTTGCTTTAATACCAATTGAAAGTTAAATGTACCAAGAGATGAGTGAATTGGTATATATCAATAATTTAAAGGCAAAATATGATTTTTATTTAGTTGTATCTCAAATAACGATCAAATATGTGTAATAGGTGAACAATAGTTGATCCAAAGATTTTAAGCAACGGTAAACAAAAAGAGTAATTAAGTTTTCTGTTGACTGAAAGTTTTCAGTTGCTTGAGGAACTTTCAGTGAGTTTACAAAAACAAAGCAAATTTAGATGTCAGATATAAAACAAGTGAAAGTGAAAGAGATGAAGAGAGAATCAACACAAGAATTTATACTAGGTCAGCCCTTAAAGAATAAGGCTTATATCTAGTCCCCTAAACTCCCAAGGAATTTTTTACTATTCAATCACCAAGATACAACACTATTTTTGCTTGCTCACTAGCAACAAATATTTTTTTTTTTTGCTCATCATAAACAGTTTGGTTTTACTACGCTTACCAACAACATCTACAAGTGGTTTTTACTCGCTCACTACAAACGATCCCATACAATGAAATATTAGAAAAGAAGTTCAACTTCCTCATAGAGTAGATGTTAACAAATCTAAGCACACTCTGGTTTCTTTAAGAATTTACCCATAAATAACAAAGATAACTAGATGAAAACAGAGGGATTTTCAAGATAGAGCTCACAGGTTGGTTTTTGCTTCTCTGTTCTTTGATACTTTGCAAATGGATTTTGTTCTCCTTTTAATCTCCTTGGAAAATAGCCATTGAAGATTTTAGTCTCTTTTAGTCGTTGCTCCTTGATCTTTGGCTGAAATGGTTTTGATTCTTTGCCATGAAGTCTTAGATAGATCTCTCCTTCTTGTTGGTGCCGAGATTTTTTCTTCATCTTTCACATAATCTTCATGCATGCCTTCTTTCCTTTTCTAGTAACTCTAAAACAGAGCATTCTCTTTCTCTTTCTTTATTCATAGTTGACACTGCATTTTTTCCTTCTCTGAAATGGTCAAAACTTTCTTGTATGATTTTCTCCCTTGATCTCGGCTTTATCATTGCTATAGAGTAGGAGATTGTCATTTCTTCTTTGTTATTTCCCAATGCCAAAGTTCATTTGCTATAACTCCCTTCTTCTCTTGATTTTTTCTATTATTTAGACTTGACCCCTTTTGTTGTTACTTTTTTCATTTGTTGGGTGCAAGCTGTAAGAGGGATTTTGTCTTTTCCACTTTCTGTCCTTCTTGCTTTATGTCTTGGTTATTTTCCTTTTCTATCTTCTGATATAGACGAGACAGTAGGTACCCATTCTTTCTTCTCATTTTTTTATATCCCTTGATCTTCTCTATTTTTATTCTTTTTTAGTTTGACCTTTCTTTTTCATTTTCTAAACATCGAACTTCTTATCTCATGCCTTTTTCTCTTCTTTCCTTGTTTCATGGCTTTCTCTTCTTTTTTTCCCCAAGTTTGACTTTGTTTTTTTAGTTGAGATGAGTAAACAATGAGCTGTCATCCACATTAGATTTCTCCTTAGTTATCTCTTCCTTTAATGTTCTTCGCTATTTCCACATATTCTTATTTCCAAAATAGCCAATAATTATTGGAATAATTTCTTCTTTGACTTTATTTTAATATCTTAAGAATTTATGGCCTTACAAATAATTTTTACAATGATTTGTTATCATCAAAACTCTAAATTGTTTTTAAATAAAACCTTGGGGCTAACTTATTCTTCCCCTAACACCATAGCAATTGAATAAGAGCTCGTTTGTTTGGGCTTTTTTGCCCCAGAAGTTGCTTTTTTTTTTAAAAAAAAAGCACTTATGAGTTTAAGGTGCGTTTGTATGGAGTTATGAAAAAAAGTAGGTTTGGGTTTTAGCTTCTAAAAAAAGCACTTGCAATAGAAGCGAGATATTTTTTTAGACAAAATTACCCTTGGTGAAATTTCAAAATTCTCATTCACCAATTCCTCAATTACACTCCCTTCTTTCTTTTCCTCTCTCTCTCTCCTCTTCATTTTCTTCATCTCCTTCTCCTCTTCTCTTTTCTCTCTCCATTCTCTTTTTCTTTTGCAACTTCGCTATTGCCATAGCCATTTACTTACTCATTTATGTTTTCCCTTCCTTCTTCTCTATTCATTCTTTCTCTTCTATAATTCATCTATTGCTATAATCATCCTCTCTTTCCATCCTTCTATTCCACCAAAAGCATAATCATCAAAAAAGGAAAATTGTAAAAAAAAAAAAACTTGAAACAACCATAGATGTTAAGAAGAAGATGAAACACCATTGTAGATGGGTACTTGTGCCTCCAATAAACCAAAATTTCTCATTTTTACACCATTTTTCAAACTCAATGTTAGATCACATAATCTCAAACACCCTATATGTAGTGATGAGTACAAGTGAGCGATGGTGTTTGGATAGGGTTTTAAAGGAGAAGTAGCTTTTTTTTTTTTTAAAAAAAAAATGCTTTCTGTCATTATAGCCATTTAGATATTACTTTTCCAGAAAAGTGCATTTCTTAAAAAAAAAGAAAAAAAAAATATATATACCTGCTTTTTTCAAAAGTTAAGATTGGTAGCTTATGAAAAATGCACCTGCAGTAAAAGAGACATAAAACATTTCTGGACATAAATGCCCTTGCTTAAATTTGCAATATCCCATTCCCCCAACCTATCTCTCACCGTTTGATCTCCTTTCATATAACTTAATGTGTTTCCTTATACTTAGTTCCCATTCTCCATTATCGACTTTTAAACATGTTTTTATGCTTCAATTTTAGGGTCCCGAGTAGAGAAATACAAAGAAGTCAGAATCTCTAGCGTTGCAATGCCCACATCGTCAAAAGTTCCCTAAATTAGAGAGTTTAACACTGTAGCCCTGAAAAGCCAGCGCTGTGGTGCCCATAAGTGTAATAGAATTGGTGCACTGGCAAGTAAGAGAAATTGGCACTAAGGCCCCTACCAGATAACGCCACCACACTTTCCCACTAGAGCCGTGGGGCTAGAATGTGTTCTAGAAAATTCTTCCAAGGCCTTTAGTTGTAGCACAGGAAGTCAGCGCCTTTTTGGAGGAGGAAAAGAGGATTTTCTAAGTTTGGAGATTGGGGAGAATGGTGGAGACGTGATTTTTTGCTGGAAAGACTTGAAGATCTTGTCACGCCCCATTTTGGGACATGTGATCGGCGTAGGGAATTACCCTTCAGGTAATTACCTACTAGCCTAAAATACTAATGCAATCAATGCCATTCATAATTATTCCTAAATGAGTAATAAAGTTGAAATACCATTTCATAAAAATAGTTCTAAGTTAAAAATTTATTAGAAATTTTGGCAGAGTTTCCCCTGAAATATGGACTATCCCAAGGTATAAATCTGTAAAATAGTAAGGTGGACATGCCTACCATTAACCAAAAGCCTGCTTAACAGAAAAATAGTAAAAGGTCCATCATGGACTGTATATCCAATTTACACAGGATTATGCAATTTTACTTACAGACCATGAAAAATAAACTAAAATGTAATTAAAAACCTATCCAACATCTGTCCACAATCCTCAAGTAAATTCCAATACTACTACTCGGATGGGTTCCTACCAAGTCAATCAGCAGGTTCAAAGGGTGCAGACGGAGCTGAAGGTAAATCACTAATCTGTTGATCTTAAAATATTAAAGTGAGGGGTGAGTCCACCGACTCAGTGAATGAAAAACAGACTTATCAATTGATAACTAAACCCCTAGATGTAAAGTGCATTACTGCTAAAATACTTTAAAATCTCATTTAATACTTTATTAA
>JASKGM010000012.1:2172004-2184096 GCA_034509205.1 Ceratonia siliqua | reverse complement strand
AAAGTCAGATGTGCTCACTGTGTTTCAGAAATTTAAAGCATTGGTTGAAAACCAAAGTGACCTAAGGATCAAAGTACCTAGGTCAGATAATGGGGCCGAGTACACTTATGAAAAATTTGAAAAACTGCGTAGTGAAGGGTGTATTCATCATCAATTAACAGTCACGTACACTCCACGACAGAATGGAGTGAGTGAAAGGAAGAACAGGACTACCATGAAGATGGCTAGATGCTTACTTCTTGAGAAGAATCTTCCTAAAAAATTCTGGGCATAAGCTGTTAATTCTGCTATATATATTCTAAATAGAATGCCTACTAAGGCATTGAAGATGATGACTCCTTATGAAGCCTGGCTTGGAAGGAAACCTTCAGTAGGTCACTTCAAGACCTTCGGGAGCATATGTTATGTGCTGGTTCCAGAACAAAAAAGAAGCAAATTGGATCAAAAGGTTGAACCTGCAATATTTGTAGGGTACAACAATCAAGTTAAGGGATATAGAGTCTTTAATACAAGGACTCAGAAGATTATGGTGAGTAGAGATCTGAAGTTTGATGAAGATGCTAGTTGGAATTGGGAATTGAATAAAGTGGAAAGGATGATAAATGTAGAAAACGGCAATCAACTTGAAGGTATGCCAGGTGCAAATGCTGAAGAAGAAATGATTGAAGATGATGTGGATCACCTGTGAGAGGCACCATATCTTTGGCTAGTGTCTATGAAAGGGGCAACATGGGTTTGTTAGAACGCTCTACCTATGAAGAAGTTGCTAAGGGTGAAAATTGGAGAAATGCTATGGAGGAAGAGATAAGGATGATAGAAAAGAATGAAACTTGGCAGCTTGTGAATAGACCACTTGATAAAAATATAATTGGAGTGAAGTGGGTTTTTAAAACTAAAGTGAATCTTAGTGGATCTATCAACAAGTATAAAGCAAGATTAGTTATTAAAGCCCAGCAGTATGGTATTGATTTCTTTGAAAAACTTTGCTCCAGTAGCAAGGTTTGACATCATAAGACTGCTTATTGCTCTTGCTGCTCAAAATCAGTGGAAGATATTCCATCTAGATGTGAAATCTGCATTCTTGGATGGATATCTCCAAGAAGAAATATATGTGGAACAACCCATGGGGTTTGAGAAAAGAGCTGAAGAGAACAAAGTGTATTTGCTTAAGAATGCACTTTATGGATTAAAGCAAGCTCCAAGAGCTTGGTATACAAGAATCAATGAGTACTTGCTTCAAATAAGATTTCAGAAAAGTCCTAGTGAGGCAACTCTCTTTGTGCAGCAGTCAAAGAAATCTTGATAGTGTCTTTGTATGTAGATGATTTATTGGTGACTGACAGTGATATTAACTTGGTGAAAAAATTGAAATCAGAAATGGAAAGTGTGTTTGAAATTACAGACCTGGGCTGCATGTTCTATTTTCTTGGTTTGGAAATTTTACAATCTGAAAATGGTATTTTTATAAACCAAACCAAGTATGCTATTTGGTTATTGAAGAAATTTGGAATGGAAAGAAGTAAACCAGTTGAGACCCCTATGATGCAGAATATAAAACTACAAAAAGAAGGAGCTGTTAAAGTGGATGCTGGAAAATACAGAAGCTTGATGGGGAGTCTTCTTTATTTATCTGCTACAATGCCTGACATCATGTTCCCTACAAGCTTGTTATCTAGATTTATGAATGATCCTACTGAATCACACTTTAAAGCAGCAAAAAGAATGTTGAGGTACATCAGAGGCACTACAGAGTTTGGTGTTTGGTATGAAGCAGGAAAAATTGTGCAATTGACAGGATACTCAGACAGTGATTGGGGAGGATCTTTGGATGACATAAAGAGTACTTCAGGGTACTTATTTACACCTGGTTCAGGGGTGATAAGCTGGATTTCTAAGAAGCAAAATGTTGTGGCCTAGTCAACAGCAGAAGCAGAATATATTTCTGCTGCCTCTGCTGTCAACCAAGCCATTTGGCTTAGCAAGCTGTTGCAAGATCTGAATCAGGGACAAAACAAAGCTACTGTCATTTGGTGTGACAATAAATCAGCCATTGCCATGTCAAAGAATCCAGTCTTTCATGGAAAATCTAAACGTATCAAGATTAAGTATCATTTTCTTCGAGATGCGGAGAAAGATAATGAAGTGGAGCTGCTGCACTGTAATTCAGAAGACCAAATTGCAGACATTATGACCAAGGCATTACCTAGGAGCAAGTTTGAAGACTTA
Organism: Ceratonia siliqua; assembly: GCA_034509205.1. NCBI lineage: Eukaryota > Viridiplantae > Streptophyta > Magnoliopsida > Fabales > Fabaceae > Ceratonia > Ceratonia siliqua. The sequence continues at coordinate 2,181,870 of JASKGM010000012.1, read as the reverse complement.
AGATCAAGAATGGGAGTTTGCACTAAACCTGTCAAGGGGGAGTGTTACTGATATGACAGCTTTATGCTTCTAGGAATGTTATGTCTTAAACTTAGTTGTCTATATAAAATTGTCATGTGCCTATGTTTTATGTCATATGCTTTTATTTGTCCTGTCTAGTTAATATGCACTGTAGAAAGCTTGTATGAGAAGCCTGTTCAAAAATGTTGTGTTTCCCGTTGTATGCAATATATATATTTGTAACTCTGATAATGAAATGTTTTTCTGAGTTCAGTTGATATACACTTCCTAGTCTCTTTCTTGCTTGGTTAATACCTTCACCAACTGCCAGAAATTGTACCAGCACCCCTCCAACGGTTAAGGAACTCTCTTAACATATAAAAGTATATATTGATAGTGGAAATGTTCTAGGGAAAGCTTGGGGAGTGGACATAGGCAAGGATTTGTGACCGAACTACTATAAAATATAAATACTATTTGTGCTCTTCTTCCTTAACTCCTTTACTTATTTCTTTAAGCTTGAGTTTGTTTGTGCATTTAGGTTGTGTCCTTAGTTTATATTCTCATTAAATCTCTTCTGTATGGTTATTATTGTAAATATTATAAAGAATTGTAGACATTAAATTTCAAGGAACAAATTCAACCCCTCCCTTGGTTCTCCTTTTTCCTAGCAAGTCCCTGGTAATTTACCTAGAGCATTTCAGTTGTGTCGTATTGTTTAGTGTTTGTGCACACACATGCTGCTGATATATTATATGTTTTCTATTTATTTAGGTTAGGTTTTGGTTGTATTGCCAACATCAGCTCTGTCTGGTTTTTATATCAGTGGGTGATGGACCCATCCAAAATGCAAAAGAATATATGGAGATGAATATTTTGACGTATAAATGTGAAATTGTAAATACTTCACTGCACACTAGAGGCTTGAGGGCAATCAATGGAAGGAGTTACTATGTCCTAGTTCTTTTTACAGAAGAAAGCCAAAATACTGAATTGATGGAAGACTGATATGCTTGTTCCAACGACCTTAATCTATCTATATATAAAAGCTATAAGCCACATTTAGTGTTCACTTTCTTTCCTGCTCATAGCTATGTGAAATTGTGAATGCACAGCAGTGACTGAGGTTCGTTATTAATGATGTGTAGATTTGATTCATTTTTTCTACATATGATAGCTTTGCTAGAATGATGATAATTAGTATTTCTTTATGCTGCATTCTGCATATGAATTCTTAACTAAGGTGATCATATTCTAGAATGCTTATTGATTTTTTTTTGGGTAACAACATCAATTTTTCTTCTTTATTGGGTCTTGGTTGTTTCTTTTGCAATTTGGCATCAAATGCACTTACAGAAGAATTGTCAATGGCACTTTCAAAGTTGACTAATATTTAAGTCTGCTTTCTTATCGGCTGATTGATTTATAATCCATGTAGTTGAGCTGATATTACTTTTTTTCTTTTTTTATACCCGTAGGTATATCAGCGTTAGAGGTTTCTTTCAGATCCTGCAACTTTGTTTTGGAATTGAAATTTAATATCTTAGTATTTGAGAATGTAGCATATGACTTCCTTTTGTTCACACTGTGCTATAATAAAATAGATAATACAATAATCCCAAGTGAGAACTTTTCAGGTAAGGGCTCTATCAATAATTTGATAAAGCTATTTAAGAAAAATGCAGCTTATACTTTCTTGGTTGATATCTTAAGTCATATGAAGATTGAGCAAGATTTAACTATTACTCCATATAATAATGTATGATAAGCAGATTTTAGTTAGGTAAATAATAAATGTCGCTAAAATTACTTTTCTGAATATTAGATGATTGTGGGGTCTTGAAGCAACTTTCAACCTGTGTTTTTGACTATTTTGGGATGGATTTAATTGATTTAGTTACAGGTGATTGAGGCACTTTTTTCTCTGCACATTTTCATTCAATTCATGCAATCTCCTTTGCGAAATGTTCATGAGACTTTGATTTATTTGTTAGGGGTGTTTGCGATAAACTTAGTATATATTATTTTTTCAGCAAGTCTTTAAAGTACAAGGATCATTACTGATTGATTCATTTCAACTCCAAGTGTTATTATTATTAATGTAAGTGTGCCAATGATGCTGAACCATTCGACCGTATCTTGGCAGTCACAGTGCCTCATTTGTCATGATGCAAATTAGTTAAGCACATGATTTCTTTGCACTGTTTGATTGAACTGGAAAATGTAACTAATGAAGTCACAATTCTGCTTCATGGGTTAATTTCATGATATAACAATGTATTAATCATTATTCTACATTAAAATTCTTTAATATTTTGAATGCTACCACAGAGTGTTTAATGATGAAATACTTTTTTTAAGATATTCTCTGTTTGAACTAATTTAAATCAATTGCTTTGTATAGGTGGTTGAAGTAGCCGAATTGTATGTCTTATGTTAGCTATCTACTTCGGATGATTTTTGCTTGCATTTTTCACTTCTACAATGGTTATACAGTAATATCATTAAGTTCCGACTTTGTATTACAGAAAAAGTAATAGAGGGTGGATTAAAATGGGGATTAATTTCTGTATTGCACAACTGCCAACTTTAGTCCTTCTTTTCCTATTTTACAGTTCTTATTCTATATGTTTTGATTTTTTTTTGGCAGAGGTGCCACAAGGAGTGTTCTGGATTTTAGGGTCCTGCACTTCCAATTCCACTCCTCTTACTTTTGAGTTTTGATAAATCATTCTTCAAGTGAGTTTGGACCCCCTGTTGCATAGTCTATAACTGATTCCCCTTTGTTTTTGTATGTTAATCTATCTATCTATATATAAAAGCTCTAAGTGGATTCTACTGTCATCAGGTTTTATGTCAATGCATTCAAGTATTGTTATTTGAGGTTAACTAAGGATAGTGTGGTTCTATCCCTTTTACTTTCTTGCTTTGGGTCAATTAGGATTATAGGCTAAATTATTTTTTGAACTTGAGCTAAATGGGAGATTCCTGGACTTGACGGTGCTTTAATATGGATTCCTCTAAACATTAATGAGTTATGAACTATTAAAGTAGTTGATTTGGTTCAAACGAATTTATAATTTTGTAAATCTTGAGTTTAAGGCTGTGATCATTCCATATATTGGTTAGTGAAAGTGTTCAGTTTTTTTTTTTTGCCTATAGAAAGTATTTCAACGCAAGGGAGGAGTGGAGGTTTGAACCCTTAACGTTAAGTCAATTAGTTTAGTGCTGGGAAGGGTATTACTTGAATTAATGCTCTTAGGACATTGAAAGTCTTTAGTTGATTCTAATTAAAATTGTAAAACTTTTAGCTTTACCAGTTATATGTGTATAAGGTGATATATTGTATGACTTGAATCACACTATGATTCGTGACCACGCTGAAAGTTTGATTTGGCAATCTTTTGAATGGACTGTATAAGAAGTGAGGAAATTTGTGATCAAAGCTAAAATACAGTTTTAGTTGGGGTTCAGAAACCAACTTTTGAAGTAATTTAAGAAATGGGTGAGCAAATAATATTACTATCGGCATATTTTAATATGGACATGTTCTATTTAATTAAATACATGTCTTCATTTAATTAGCTTCCCCTTATATTATCATTAGATCTAAACTTTGTTGTTTTCTTCTTATTAAATTATGGTTTTTTAATTATGAGTTTATCTACTACTGTAGTTAGTATTTAACATATAATTATTTAAATGTGCGGTAACGTACTTGATTGTTACCACTTATATACCAGTTGTTTTATGGTGTGCCATATGCTTATGGGTTCCATTCTATACTTCGGATTGAATTATTAATAATGTGAAGAATGTGTTTGGAATCGGCTAAGGAGTTACCTGAATTGTTCACGAAGGTATGATTATCGTTCATAGTGGTGTGTTCAACTTTAATAAATAGGTTTATATTGTTTGAATTTATTTGAATAGACATTACTTTGGTATGAGATTCTAATTAGATTTTAATATGGCACATTTTATATATTCTATACAAAAGTATAGATCCTAATTAGATTTTGACCACCTAGGCTACATTAGACTATTATTTTTGTAATCTACTATCATTAAGAGCTCACTGTTAATTTTTGTCCATAACGATATAATGCAATTAGTTGTAGAGGATTGTGGTTGTAGAAACTAAAGAAAGAGTATATTTTGAAAGCCCCTTGTAAGGGAGGCTTGTGTTACACATCTATTGAATTATGTTGTTTAGATTAATAATACAATTGATGTGGGACTTCTATAGTGTACCTAAATAAAGAAGGAAGACACAATTCTAACAGTGGTATACAAGCTCTATCAGTACAACCATAGCTCTAGCTCTTGATTGACCAAAAAAATATAAATGCATATTAAAGTATTTGTTATATACCCAAGCACTTTTTGTCTCTGTTTACTATCTTGTTTGGCTTCTTTGCACCAAACTATATATTCTTTTGAATGAAAATTGGATATATTTTCAAATTGAAGCATTTGACTAAATGTTGGAAAATGTAGGAGCAAAAGTCCATGCTGCTTGCAGGATTAAGAGTTCCAACATCAAGAACATGCAATGCTAATGGATTTATGGTCTCGCTGTTTGGATAATTTTAATATAGGAAATAATAAAACCTATTTGTCTACCATTTGTCTATTTTCTTACTATGTTGACATGCTAAAGGCTTTATTTGGTTGAAGTTGTTCAACTATTTAAGAAAATCAAATAATAAAGTCAGAGGGTAGACACCATTAGTGTCAAACAATTAAAAATTGCTTAATTATTAGAGAAGTTAATAGTTGAGAGGCTCATTAACACTTGGAATTGAGAAAAAAAAATAGCAACTCCTTTGTTCAAGGTGCATCAACTTCTAAAATAGTATTATAATTTATAATTGATTAGCATGTACATTGTTGTTAACTGACATTATATTTTAGATGTCAAGTCCTTTATTTGACCTTGCTAGCATCATTTGTGGACAATTGCAGGTATCATTTGTTAGAAATTGTATCAATGAAACAATGAAATCCGTTCGCTTGGAGGTGTGAAATTACGTTGTCCTCAGTGTAATATTACTTCTCTATAAAAGCAAGTTACCCCAGGATACAACAAAGCCCTTCTAAAATTCTCAATGGAAAAAGTGAATCAAAATATTTGGAACTTCCCTTCTAATAGATTTGAAAAGGCACTTCAACAGACATAAATTTTTGAATAGTTATAACTGTTTGTTTTAAAATTAATTAACTAACATCTGAATTGGGTCAAATCGACTTGAACCATATATGTCCAGTAATAAAATTGAACTTGAAAAATTATGTCAGATCAAGGCCTAAGATGTCCCAAGTGCTCAAGTGCAAGGAACAAAATTTCGTGTCGTTTTGTTTGAAACGACTGAAACTTTTCGGTTTCCAGCCTCACCGAAACGAAACATCATATACATACCGAAATTTCACCGTTTCATGGAAATCTCCAAGAATCATTGAGTTTCGGTGGAAATGATGGTGTTTTGGTGTATTTCGTAGGAAGTAAACAAAACGTTGATTTGATATTTTGTTTCTTTTGAGTTTCAACAATTAAACTGATTCAAAGTTTCAAAATAAACTTTTCAGGAATCATTCCCAAACTTTACAAATCAAAAGTTACAATTGCAAAATGCCAAAAGGCATAATCTAAATGATAAAACCATCATAAATTTAGAATTTAAAATCTAAACTCTCAAGTCTCAAGTAAGTTGAAAACTTGAAATTGAAAAACTAAAACTTACCTTGGATCCTTTCTTCTTCAACCATCCAACCACCCTTGAAATTGAAAAAGCAAAACTTACCTTGGATCCTTTCTTCTTCAACCATCCAGCCACCAGGAGAAGGAACTGCAAATACAAGGAGCAACGCTAACAACGAACTGTGCGAAGAATTGGGGAGACGATTAAGCATCTCGGATTTCCAGAGGACTAGAGCAACGTGAAAGACTAAGGGTCACCCGAGATAGATGACGACGCAAGAGGGAAGAGAGAAATGGACTCAGAGAAGACGACTTGAGAGGTTTTTCGTTTTCAATGGCAATCTGATTTTGCACACAACCCATTAGAAATGATGCTATCTTCTTATTTAATCTATTTAAATGAAAAATATATAATATTTTATTTATTTTAATTTTTATATTAAATGACAAAATATATATACATATAATAATTAATCTTTGCGTGACTATCCCATTCTTTAGCTCCTTAAATCCTTCTGTGTCTTTTGTTTGTTTTTATTAAATATGTATTTTATTTTTTAAATTTACATATAATTTTATTTTTTGATCTAAAATTTTTTATTTATCTTTTAAAATATGGAGACTATTTAATTGTACAAAAATCACATAGAGTCTTCAACCCTCTCAATCAATAGAGGCTAGGATCGGACTAAGGAGAGAGACAGTTGAGTACGGAAGCGAAAGCGGAGATATAGGCATATATACATACACATAGTATATATATATATATATATATTTATATATTACAAATGATGACACAAATGATGCTCAAAATTTACTTAAATATTATATCATTAAATTATATCTACTAACTTATTAATAACATATCTTAAGTATGTAAAAATTGAATGAATTTATGATATATTTACTAAATACTTTTACTTATTTATTTTATTTTTATATTAAATGATAAAAATATATATAATAATTAATTTTTTTAATTTAATTAATTTTACATTTCCATAACATTGTTATTATCAATAAATTTAATTTAAATGACAGAATATATAATAATTAATTTTATTTATTTAATTTTATTTGAATGAGAATTTAATTATTCAATATTATGTTATTTAATTTTATATATTTATATAATTATTATCATGTTATAATCCTTTAAAATTAAAAAAATTATTATTTAAACTTATTCAAAACGTTTCTTCAAAAATCTTTCGTTTCAATGAAATTTTTGAAACGTTTCGAAATGTTTATGTTTTTAAAATGATCGAAACAATACCTCGAAACGAAATTTTGTTCCTTGCTCAAGTGCCAATCAGAGACATTTAAATATCTTTGATTTGCAATTTGGGTTAGTTTTATGGGTTTGGCCCTATAACTAAAGTTACTCTAAGCCTTGACATGCCTTTTATAAAGCCTTTAAACTTTCATTGTTTAATTAATGTGTCGTTGTTAGAGAATAGCCCCATTTTTCTTTAAAGGTAGATCTAGTATCAATTAACTCCCCTAAAGATTTTTTTGTATCAATTAACTTCCTTAAAGAATGATATTGTTGTAGTCTGTGTTTTGTACAGTTGGCATATATCTTTCCCTGATCTTTTTTCCTGTAATTAGTTTGATTTGTTTCCTATAATAACATGATTTATTAGCATTTATAGGGATGTTATCTTGCTGTAATTATGTATTTATTGGGCTATAATTAGGAAAGATATTAGGCTAATTCTAGGCTGTAATTTAGGCTTCTTTGGCTATATATTAAAGATTAATCCTCTTTTTTGAGGCATTCAAATCAAACACCAAATTAGTGTCAATTGACTTCCTGAAAGACTGATTTTATGTCATATTCATCCTAATTTGAAATGTTAATTGATACAAAAATCAATCTTTGGGGAGTCAATTGAAATAAAAAATATTTAGAGAATTTAATTGATACTGGACCCATATTTAGAGGAGCAAAATTGGGCTTTTGTCTTGTTATTATTTACCTGTAATATTTGTAATGTAAGAATTTAAATGCTTTTTGACTTAATATGCATATTGGTTGGTTGGTGGCTAGAAAAGTAGCATTGATGCTTTTTGGTTTTGTCTGTAGAGAGGAAAAAGTACTTAGAAAACTCTCATTTTCTTTGCCTTAGACTTGCACATTAGATTTTTTTTTTTAATTTTCCATTTTGCTCCATATATTCTTTAGCATTTGGACAATATGTCATTAAATATGTAATGTAGTATGAGATTTAGATTTATTATTTATTTTATTATGTAATGATGTAATTATTATTTAAGAAGTTAGGGTAATTTAGGACTTCATTTAAGATTTAAATAAAGGCTTTTGGGCTTTGGGTTTTTCAACTCATATCTTAGTTTTTCCAGTATCTAGGTTTATGTTACCCTTAGTTTTTTCAATATAGACCTAGGTTTACGTTACCCTATATTGTAGTTTCTTGTTTTCATTAAGATTTTCTATTATGGTATGAGCTTAACCAATATCTTAGTTTTCTATTTTTATTAAGGTTTCTTAGTCAGTTGCCTTTAAATAGGCTTTAAGTCGGTTATTACCAGTACATTTTGATGCAGATAAGGGTGCAGGGCAGTTAGGAATGAGTTGTTGGAGTCTCACTAACTAAGTTACTAGAGTCTCACCAATGCATGTGTAATAATTGAAGGTAATTATTCTAGTATGATTTATTGAATGGAAGCCTCCCATATAAATAAGGAGGAGTAGCAGTACATGAGTTTGAATTCAAAAGAAGATAATAACAACGAAAGCAATAGCATATTAAGCTGATCTTACACTAACAATTTGAAAACAAGCTGACTTAAATTAATTTAAATTGAAACAACTCATTGGCCGGGTTCTTGGAGGACTGAGTTAACGTGATAGGCTTCTGGATTGCTATTCCCACCAATTCTCCCCATTTGAGAAAGCACTAGGCTCTGACGAGTTGTGGGATTGGTATAGCTCGTAGAGAACTGGATTAAGGTGCTGGACTTCCTCAGCCTTGAGCCATGTACAGTCTAATATAGGTCGATGCTTCCATTTGACTAAGAGCTTTTAGTAGCCCTCTTGTCTAGTGGTGACAATGGCGTCATCGAGTATATCCTCTATTTCTTCCTTTGGATGTTTGCTGGTGCAGTTTTGGCACTAGTGGTTGTTGTAGGTAGAGTTGTTAAATGGGGTGGGCCAACCCATATTGTCCCACCCCGTCCTTGGCAAGTTAAAGGTTGGCGGGCTGGCCCGCCACCTATAGGCTTTTATACTAAAATTTATTTTTTTATTCTATCCAAAGATTGTAGATTATTGGTAAGAGTGTCATCTTATCTTCATAGAGACCTAGGTTTGATACCTAACAACCACATAACTCAAGATTTTTTTTTGAGTGAGAAAAAAAAAAAGAAGGATGCAGGCTAACTCGGTAAACATGGTGGGGCCGAGAAGGCTGCATAACCCTAAACCCAACATGCCTTTTTAAACGGGTTGGGTGAGCCCAGCTCTTTTTGACAGCTTTAGTTGCAAGGTTTCACTGTGATGCCCTTTGTAATGTTGTAAGTCCTCCACATTAAACACTGGACTTATTTAAAGATCTAAGGGAAGTTCAGGTAGGTGTGCATTGAAGCCCAACCTTTTCAAGATTTTAAATGGACCTGCATGGTGGGGATGGAGTTTCTGGTAAGTGTTGCGTGGAAAGCATTCCTTCTTGAGCTGAGCAAGCACCTCTTCATTAACCTAGAACTCAACCTCTCCTCTATGCTTCTTTGCTTGCAACTTGTACATTGACGTGTTGAGTGATAACTTCTTTCGGATATCTTCATGCAAGGACTAATTGTGGCTAGCGAAATCTTCTCCCTTAATGCTTGAATGACTTGATATTGGCAATGGGATGAGATCCACTGGCTGTGAAAAAAGATACTTGTATTCACTTGTGTATCAACTTACAATCAGATAGATGAATTTATACACATAGACAATATCAATCTACTCCTAAATATAAGTTAGGAATTAATGCTAATTACAGGAAAGAATTAATGACTTAATTATAAGGGACAATTGATACGAACCCTCCAGAATCAAACTGAACAGATCGTAGTTGAAAGAAGATAGAACCCTAAGGAAACAAAGTCCTTAAAACCCCAATCTTGAGAAGATGATCGAAGATAGAACCCTAAGGAA
>JASKGM010000012.1:2108735-2163759 GCA_034509205.1 Ceratonia siliqua | reverse complement strand
TGGCCATATCGTATATGGGCTTTGATGTTTCTTTTATATGTATTAGCTGTACATTTCATGTTATTCTGCTAAATTTTACTTATATGAACATAAATAGGATTTAGAACTGGGCTGGCCCGAAGCCCGATGGGCTGGTATTTGGCTGGGCTGGGCTATTAACATGCCAGCCCAAAATAAAACCGAACCAGCCTAGCCCAACCCAAACTTCCCAGCCAGCCTGATGGGCCGGGTCGGGCCGGGCTGGACCAGCCCGTTTGTCAGCTCTAACAAAGAGTTAGTCTTTCGCTACTATGGCCCACGAGGCATTTCATTAAGCTTGTGCCTTTCAAAATTAAATTCTCTCAATTTAATCTTTTAAATTTTAATTACATTTCAATTTTTTTCTTTTAATAACTGGATTAAACATAATTTGATAAAATTAATGACGTAAAACAAATTAATTATGTATCAATACCATATTTAACGGAAATTGTAGACATGTAAGTTAAAAGAAAAAGATAAGTAAAATACAATTAAGATTTAAAGAACTAAATTAAAAAAAAAATTTTAAAGCCTCAATTAAAAAATATATTTTTAAAAGACCAAATTTACTCTTTCCAATATATCAACTAAATCTCGGACAAAACACATCGTACATGGCTCAATTTGAGCCGTTTATTTTATCCAGGACTTTATGAAACAAATCATGGTCTAAAATCATGCCATGTCAGCTCACCAAGCTTAAGTCCCCTACCAGCTAAAACAACCCTCTTTGAACAGAGAAGAAAAATTCCTGATCTAATCTATAAAGAATATATAAACTATATCAATTATAAATAAACAAATAAATGTCAAAAGTAACCTACCTCTGTCATACTGTGTTCATTCATTATTGGTTTAATTTAAAAAAAAAATTATAGACCAGGTTTCTCAAGAATGTAAAGGCAACTATATAAAGCATCCTAATTCAGTGATTCCATCAATATGTTCATGAACTTTTTTATTTAAAAAAAAAAAACATTTTTTTCTATAACATGGCTAAACAAACACTCATTCAGTAATAATTTCATCAGCAGAACACGGTGGTGGTTTCCATAAATTAATTACCAGAGAAGGGGCAAAGAATAACTAAAGAATTTAAACATAATATGCCAAAATTGTGACTGAACCATTATCCAAAAATTGAAGAACACTAGAACAAAAACTGTTACAAGTGAGAATGCATAGCTAACTCTGCCTGGAGAGGCGAAAATTCGCACTCTTCACTGCGACAGGAGAATACAGACACAGTCTAAAATTTCAGAAGATCAAAAAGGCCCATTACATTATTCCAAGATGACAAACCAATACAAAAAGATGCATCACAACAAACTTCTCAAGTTTTATTTTTACCAGGATGCTGAATTGGAATTTGGCATGCACACAAAATTGAGATGATCCACATCATCATTTATATCCATAACTGTTCTCTCCTATATTCTCTTACAATTACAGGCACGCTTGTGGGTGGGACCTGCAGAAATGAAATTGTTAAACCATATAGTTATTGGATTGAATGTATAAATCATCAAGTGTTAAAAATATGTAAGAGGATAATTGCCCTTAAGAATGTAAGAAAAGCATGTAGTTTATCACTGAAATTGGAGGGTTTTTTTTTATGAGGATTTACCTAGTCTAGAAAAGGATGATTTCTTGTCTTCCCCTTTATTAGTGTTTCTTTCTTTGTATATATTTTTTGTGTTTTATTTTATTTCTTGGGTTCTTCATGGTCCAAACTGTTCTTTTGATCTTCCTTGGGGTCATTTTCCCAAAAAATGAATAATGAGATAGATCGTATGCATTCAATTCATCTAACCAAAGACCAACTAGACACCATGCAAATTATGAGGTGCAAGTGTCAGGTGTACTTTAGGATCTACTTTCTGATCAAATAGATAAATACTTTTTGAAATTTCAGCACTTACCATGCCATAATCTGTGACTATCATTGAAACATAGTCTGAAGGTGTTGCATCATAACTGCAAACAATTCAGAACTGCAAGGTCAGAGTAAGAAAATGCAATTTTTGTATTATATCAAACATAGATGCTTACATCAGATTTAGAAGTTGCAGATTTTCTGTGTTGGCCCAACCATCTAAGTAGTTGACATCCTCTCTACCCTTAACTTTTGAAATGACATCTGGATCACCTGTTTACAACATTTATAGGAACCTCAGATTTATACAGAAATAAGGGCAAAAACTTAAAATAAAAGAAGCCCATTGGTAAATTATAAATAGACATACCAAGTTCATTTGAGCATATCGAATCAAGCTGTACCCTTTCATGAAATTTATAAGCCTCACAACAGACTAAGACAGGTACACGGAATGAATGAGCAACCATTGCAACACATGCAGTCCCAACCCTTGAGTAAACTGTTCCGTTAGACAACACCGATGAAGCACCCAGAAAAACTCGAGAAACTTCATGCATTATGTAGGAAACAGCATTTATATGAGTGTAAGTACAGCTAAGACCTTTTTCCACCAGCCTACTAAGTAAGAGTTGCCCACTAAGTTTTGGACGAGAGTCAATTACTACAACACGAAACTGTTTTCCTAGCTCATGTGCATGTAAAAGTATCATTTCAACTGCAGATGATGACCCGTAAGTAAGAAGAACATCGCCATCTCTTATTTTTGTAACAGCATGCTTGACTATCACTTTATTGGCAAGTACAATCTTCTCATTTATAAAACGCTCAATATCTGACTGAAGAGAAGCTTTCGCTTCTGACTCGGATAGAGTCAAGGGTAGCTTGGCAATTATACTCTTAAGAAATCTAATTGCATTTCCCATGCTGATTGAAAGAGGTCGACACTCAATAAGAAATGAAACATAACTACTTATTTTTGCTGTTAGATCTCTCGCAAGAGTCTTCTCAGGTGGAACACTGTAGTCTTTGATGGCCTCTTGAAATGCTTGAAGCATTGCAATACAACGAGCATTTCCACCAGATATATCTCCGGACAGATACTGCAATCCCACCTGACATCCACCGTAAGAGGTCACTAAGATTAGAGAATAGTTATGTATCAAGTTCTAATTTACAATACAAAACAGGTCCTAAAAATCATATCCACTACAATCCCCAAAGTTTTAAGCATGACTTGGCTCAGAGTATATTCACATATATTAAAGGTAGCAAATTTTGATGTCATTCAGCATGAATTCTACAGCCGCAGATAATACATTAGGTAAGATAATGAAATGCAGTATAATAATGCAATAGGAGGTGAGTCATTTTATGCCTCTACAAGGAGTCAAACAAACCTTCAGAAATAACTCCTCATTTTTGTGAATGACATTCCACAACCTTCATCATCCTAATAAAGCAACAGCCACTGGAAGACGTCCAACTTTAATCACCCACTGTTGATATGACCCACAAAACTGATAATTGCTTTAAGCATTTTACAAAGGTTTGTTTTACTTGACAGATTTATAACATCAGAGCTATATAAACTATGCTATTGCATACTTGGTCTGTCTTTCACTTCCCCTCTCTACTTAACTCTACTGAACCCCCTCTTTTTGTTAGTACTTGACATCTTACGATGAAGGTAGCAGTGCATACCATCTGTAATATAACCTATGAGGTCCAATTCCACCTCTATTATCAGGCACAAAGTTAATAAGTAAATAGTAAAGAAATTTCAAGTACTCAGCAAATATACATGCACAAGATGCATCACTTTGTCATGCATCATGACACTCAACATCATACTGCATGAAAACTTAGTCGAATTTGGCCATGACTAATTTCACTCAGGGTGAAAAATCCCATTTCAAGAGCAATCATATTAGTACTAACATTATTTTTTATTTCTTTATGGTAGAAAAAGAATTTTTTGGTAGTAACTATTGTTGAGTGGTCCAGAAACTCCCGCTGCATCTGGAAGAGGGGTGCTGCATATGCCCAAGGAGAGAGTTCAAGCGACTCTAGATACCCTCATTAGCCACAACAATTATAATTCCTGATCATATATCAATTATAAATTGTAACAAGATGCAATAGAAAGATAACATAGATACCTTATAAACAGCATGATGCATGGGATCAAGCTGGAAAAACTTTGCCTCAAGATCTGGAAACTGACTCCCATGTTCATATTGTGGCAAATGCCTGAACAACTCAACTCTGTTCCTAGCTTCAGTTTGTTTTACTACAGCACGCCGTTTAGCTTTCTCCACTCGACTCTTATCATCATACTGCATGCGTGGTTGAGGAACATCTTTCTTTCTATCCTTTTCTGATGGGCGGTCACCTCCCTTCTTCTCAGAGGCTGCAACTGAAGCATTATCAACCTTTTGTGGGGGCTTTGCAGCTTTAGCTGGTTTCGCATTCACTGAAGCCACTGTTCCAGAAGCCTTACTTCCTTCAGCTAACACATTACATCAAAAAGCATACAAATTATCAGGCTCAAAGTGAATTACGTATAAAAAGAACCCTCATGCAAGTGCATCTAAATCCCCAATTTTAGGCTTGCTAAAATCATTAGGAAGGACAGATTGAATGTGCAGGTGGGTCTGAAGATGAAACCAGGTCAGCAGGCATAACTGAACAATTATTGTACAGAATCACAGACAATATATTATGAACAAAGTAAAAGAACATTCATTTTAATAGTTGCAAGCCTTCAAAACAGACATATGAACTAATAACCCCAATCAAACGAGCAGGCTAATAAACACCTTTTGCAGCAGCCTTTGCTGCTCGTTGAGCATCTTGAAGAGCACGTCTTTCAGCTTTTGAGGGTTTTTCTTTCTGCGGTTTTGGACTTGTAAACTGGTCTTTCACCTCCATTGCTGATCCTCTTCCTCCTTTGTCTGCTTTCTCTTTTTCTAATAGGGATTGGAGAACAAGTAGAAAAGGGTTAAAATTGCTTCAATTCCTAAATCACGTGAAATCAAAGCTTCTGAATTTGCAGGACTCCACCAAAAGAATCATACAAGGAGAGAAATTTTTTCTTTTGTGATGCCAATTCATATGCTATAATGTAGTTGACAACAAGCAAATCAGATAGACTCAACGATCACTGGTCCAAGAATCACTGGACAAACAATGTTGAAGTCAACAGTAAAAGAAGAATAAAAGGCAGCCAAGAAGAGATTAACATCATAGGGGGTAAAAACTATATGTAACTTAAAAATAAATAAAACTGCTCCAATTCTAATAACTATTAGAGTTTGCCCACTAACACAAACATGCAATATGGGTATCAAAGATCAAAAACCAGAATTGGACAAGTATCAGGCCTAAAGATTCTTTCTCAACTTTAGAGTCCATTGGAAAAAATGAGTTCTTATTTTGCTTTTCCCTGTTTTCACTTGTAACAAGCAAGCCATTAATTTAGATAAGTATCAGGCTGAAATATGCCATAATCAACATTCCAGCTAGTGAAGATAGAACACACTGCACGCATGCATTGTTTAAAGGTGGTTATAGAAGCAACTTTTATAGTAAATTTCTCTTTGATATGTCTCATGAGGTTTCAAATTAAGTTCTTGCCTAAATCTTGAAATTCAAACAGCACCAATTTAAAGAAACTATAAAAACACTCATTACTATCCTTTTTTTCTGATAGAAAAAGAGTTTATTGATGAGAATAGAAAGGAATACATCAATTGGAGGATAAGTAATCCTCCTAAAGCATGCTAAAAACAACGGATTAAAACAAAACAATCTAAGTGATCATTAGCTCAAAAGATCTATCCAATCCCTTCGTAGATCCATAAGGGACACCCCCATAAAAAACCCATTTGCTGAAATCCAAAGGGATGCATAAAAGATAACTCTTCCCAAAGGAGATGATTTGGCAGAAACTTCTGTTCGAAAACTCTAGCATTCCGTTCTAACCAAATACACCATAAACCTGCAAAAACAGCACTCTGCCAAAGAACCTGCTGCTCCTTATGGCTCCCAAAACCCCTGAACTTTATAGTTAAGAAATGATCTAAAGCCACTGGACAAACCCACTACTCATTAACAATGCCAAAAATATTATTCCAGATCCGCCAAGCCACATTACAATGCAAAAAAGATGATTAATGTCTCTGAACTCCAACAACACATCACACAAACATCAGGTAAAATATTTTTATTGGGGCTACAAATTTGAAGCAGATCATTTGTACTAATTCTATTCAGTGCGGCACTCCAAACAAAAGCCTTAACCTAAAAGGGAGCTTTGATTTTCCACAATGATTTAGACAATAAAAAATGCTCACAAACAGGAGGTCGAATTAAAAAAGTTGAAGGAGTTACAAGTATATAATCCCAAAGAATCCAAAATCCAAGTCATTCTATCAGGAAGGGAAGAAAACTGGACAGGTCCAAGGATTTCCAGGAGCAATGCAAGATCATCAACTACTCTATCACTAAGATTTTTAGAGAAAGGAAAGTTCCAAGAGAATCCACTGCTTTGTAGAGTTAAGAAATCTGAAATTAATGCATGGTGTAAAGTTGACAAACGATAGAGATGAGGAAAAAAAAATGAAGCGTCACCAATCCAATGGTGGAAATATTTCTAGTACTACCATAACACAGTACTATGTTTTACCATGTAATCTATTTTTAAATTATGATTAAGTTAGTTACTAAAATTTAGGAAGGAATCGCTTATGTGTCAAAATGTTTATGACAATATTATTCAATTTTTCAGTATTACGGTAATACTAGAAATGTTCTCCCTCCCAAAACTGTAACCAAGTACCATTACCTAGTTCATTTGAAAATGGAGAAGAAATGGATGGAAGGATATTTGAGAAATATACTTTCAAGGGCTTGCATGAGACGCATTAATCCCTGAATTAGAATCCCAACCATTCTGATGAACACCATGTTTTCTCCTAATCACCTTATGCCACAAAGTGTTAGGCTCCAAAGGAAACTGCCAAAGCCACTTTGCCACCAGGGAAATGCTTTTAGACACCACATTATCAAGACCCAAACTCCCATCCTCCTTAGACATACAACACACTTCCCAACTAACCAAGTGGTTTTTCCTACTCTCTCCACAGCCCAACCACAAGAAATCCGCTCATGAGATAAACAAGCTGTTTGAGCTCGCCTTGTTTAAACTCGTTTAAGGATTATATAGATATGCTTAATAAACTAAATGAGCTTATTTGAGCTCAATAAACAAAATAAATGAGCTAAATCAGTTTAAGATAAACTTAAAGAGTTTACATGAGCTCTATATATACACATGTACATGTACATGTACATATACATATATACACATATCCATATCCATAATATTTTATTTTCAAACAAGCTGTTCATGAGCTAAATGAGCCAACCATCAAATTTTCAAGCTCGGCTCGTTTAATTAAACAAGCTTCATATTATGTTCAAGCTCGTTCAATTAATAAATGAATCAAGCTGGGCCAAGCTCGAATTGTTCACGAATAGCTCATTTCATTTACAACCCTACAACCAGCAAACCTCTCACAACCCCTCTCTTAGAATCCCTAGCAAACATACAACTCAAAACATCCACAACAAGTGTAAACACTTAGGCTCATGTTGACAACAACGGAGAAAATTACAGAAAGCAACCTCAAATCCAACTCCTCCACTTATCTCCAAAACCCTTCTGACAAAGAACTTTAACCAGAAACCCCCAATAACCCTATCATAGGCCTTCCCAAAGTCCATCTTAAAAACCAAGCCCTTTTGCTTCTGGCATTTAATGTCCTCAACAACTTCATTAGCCACCAACACAGCATCTAAAATTTGTCTAGCCCCTACAAAAGCAGTTGGGTTCTCAGAGATAGTATCTCCAAGAACCTCCACCAATCTCAAAGAAAGAACTAATTACTATCCTTGGCAACCATTACCAATGTTTTTGAATGTATAATACTTATAAATATCAATTTGTTGGAAGTAAATAGGAAGTTTAAAAAAAGTTGTTTGCACTTTACTTTTCTCTTAATGTTAATGACAAGGGTAGTATAGAAGAGAACCTTCAGTAGTTTCCACTCAACAGCCACAAGCCTTTCACTTAAGAAATGCAGTTGTTTGCTTAAATGTATGACTATCAAAAATCATTCATAATGGCCCTTATTTGAAGAGCACATTAAACTTGTTAACAAGATCAATGAAATGCTCCACCAAGGAACTCCAGCAATCATCCAGAACGTAACTAGCAATCACAATTCATACAATTAGTGATGCTCAACAAGAATGCAGCATTCATGTCAATTTCAAAATATTAAATGATAAATTCACAAAAGAAGCTTTTAAGAATAATATGTCATCCATCATAAAAAATTAAAGCATCAACCAAGAACTCTACCTCAACTGACTGAAAATCTAAATGACCACATTACACCACAGGCTACAAAAAAAAAATGCCATTACAATAAGTCTTGGTTTAAAACTACAATTTATGGAAAGTGGGAGTAATCAAGAGAACTTTAAAACTCAAAATGAAACATGGGGGAATATAAACTTTTCACCACTATAATTATTTACCATTTCCAATGTTAGGCTAATAAGAAACAAACATATATTATATATATTGACATTCTAATACCCAAGAAGGAATATTTGCAATTATGCTAGACCCAACAAACTTCAGTACAGTGTAAAAAAAATAAAAAAGTAATCTCAGATGGGATCAGCTATATGAGTCTAAAGTTGTCTACCTGTATATGAGTCTAAAGTTGTCTACCTGTATCCTCTTTTATAATTATATCTTATCTAAGGTTACACTTTGCTCTGCTTATTTTGCAAAATCACATCTTTCAAGCAACTTCCACCCACGCCATCATGTCTTATCCCATCCTTCCTTGCTTTCCCCCACATCCACCTAACAGAATAAAACCTTTTCATTTGGACTTTCTTAATAGCCTGACATTGCTTAATGCCAAGCAGAGCAGGAGACAAGAACCACTGAAGTTTATGCTTGGTCCTCAAGGGTACATTTAATAACAAATATACAACCACCATTTCATCCAATCAACTGTAACCTTAAATGAATCATCCAATTCAAAACTCGCAATAATCATAAAGTAATTCATCCCAAATACTGTAAAGTGTAAACCACTTAGAGATTTATCATCCCACTCTTACTTAAGCCATCACTCCTCCTCCTTTTTGTCAAAGATGTAGATCATATGTGTAGCCTAAGTCCTACATAATCTAAAGCCTCTAAACTTAAGATTACTCTCCAATTTCACCATTCTTTTTTTCTCTTCTGATTTAATCACGTCTACTAGGAGAATGTTAGCAGTGAAAAGCTTGCACCAAGGCTTATATTGATATGTTTTCTAGCCCCATCACCATAGCATACAGGAAAGGATTCAAAATGGATCCTTGATTTAAGCCTGTCAGGATCATAATCATACTCCTGGATCCTATACTAATCGTCTCACATTAGTCAGAGTAACAAACTTTATAGATCCCCTTCCTTTCTGATACTCACAAAATGGCATTTTTTAGTATTCTGATCGTATGATCTATCCAGATCAATTAAGATTAATCAGAGGCCTCACTTTCTCTCTGTAGTGTATAGCCATACTTTGCCATTACCCTCTATAACAATATAGCTTCTTAAATGCTGACATAAAAGTAACATTACTTTATAGTTTCAACCTACTCTAAATGAAGTACAATTCATTGCTTGTCCTCCGCTTCTCAATCCAAACCAGTACAAATCACGCGAGAGATAGAGCATCTAATTGAAATCAACAAAGATGCAAGTAAGAATTGCAAGCGCACCCGCAATTCCAAGAGGGACATTCACAACCGACACTGTGGTCAATTTACTTGCTGGAACACTGCTAGCCTTCACTGCTGTCAGGTCAAATCCTCCACGAGGAAACGAGGATGCCACCTTTGCAGCATTGCCCCTGGTTCCACGACCCGGCGATGCAATCCCATCAACGAAGTCTCCTTCGCCAACCACCTTGCTCGAGTAAGAGGATGGGGTTGGGGACATGGGAGCGGGAAAGAACTCAGAAGGGTTGTAGCTGCCAGCAGTAATGGAATCACCCCGGAGAGGGGAAGCCGTAGGAAATGCAGCTGGACGGGTATGCAGAAGTAAATTGTCCGACGAATGACGCGGCGGCGGGATCATCACCGGGGAGAGGGAGTTGCCGGAGGGAGAGATATCAGAAACCGGGGGGGAAGAAGATGAAGCGAAACCTGGGTTGGGTGGACCCGAGTGGGAGCGTTCCGGTGGAACTCCAGGAGCAAAGAACCCTACTTGGCGGACCTTGGGGTCAATCACTGCACGTGGAGCTCGGCGAGGGTCCATGGATGGAAGAGCTTAGGGTTGGAGTTCAAGTGGGAGCTGCTGCTACTGTTGGAAGGGTATAGAAAAAGGGTATTGGAATTGGTGCATGGTATTACTGATCTGTTTGGGAGGAAGGAAAGTTTAAAGGGTCACAGAGAACGAATCAAAGAAAGGGTTTTTCTCGGGAAAATTAAGGGTTTGGATTGAGAAGGAGATGGATAGGTTAGATCGTTGCGGAGTTCTATGTAAATGGGGGAGAGTGGAGAGAGAGAGAGAAAGAAACAAGCAGAGATGCGCAGCCAAAAAGAATAATTAATGGAAGATTATTGTCCTTTCTCACACACTTTTCCTCCAACCAGTGTTTGTTGACACAGGAAATTATGATTGTTTGATTTGTTCTTCTTATGAACTTTATCCTTCTTTTTTCTGGAGGTACCAACTTTATTTTAAGAATCCTAAATGACCCAGAGACGTCTGTGGATCACCTTGATGGATTTTAGTATATTCAAGAATCTATGTGGATTGTGTTTTGATACAATTATTTGGGTTGTTATTGAGAAAGTTAAGAAAGTTAAGAAACTTTAATAGGATAATTAAGAAACCTATTAAAACCTTTTAAATTTTTAAAAATATTTTAAAAAGTTAAACATTTTATTTTTTATTTTTTTCATAGACATTCAATCAATTATATAATACATGTATCACTTATATAATTTTTAATAAATATTTTAATTTTTATTCAATAATTATTTTTTATTTTTTATTTTTTATTTTTTATTTTTTTATAAAGTATTATATATATGTATTATTCAAAAATATGTATATAATTAGATTAGATAGCGTGATATTAAATGATTTTAATATATATATATAATAAAAATAAGAGTAAATTATATTAATATCTTTTAAAGTTTTCAAAATCTACTCTTATTCTCTCTTTTTGTTAAAAAAAAAAAAAGAATATAATAGAAGCAAATATTAAATGTTACGAGCCAGTCTTAAATTTCAACTATTGTATGGACGACACGTATGGTTTCAATGCCCATGGCATCACTGATCAATACATTCAAAAAGGTTGAGGGAGGGGTTAAAGATGGTTTAAGTTCTCTTGCTGAAGATGAGCAAATTTAGCCATTGTGATTCGTGTCAATTCCTGCGTTCTCCTCCCTATAACTGTGATTCATTCTAATTTGACTAAACCAGGATTCAAGACCTGCACTAACAAATGGTAGTGGAATAATGATGAGTAGGGTTATTACTGATCATAACCAAATCCATAGCTACCTTAGAGTCCACGTCAACTTCCACATGTGCAATTCCTAGGGAGGATGCAAGTATTAACCCATGTTTAAGGCCCCACAGCTCAGCCAGCGTGGCTTAACCAAATCCTATTCTGATTGAGAAGCCAGCCACCCGTTGACGCAAACGGTTTCTAATAACTCCACCTGTTGGAAAATTTATATCTCTTTAATAAGATTTATAGCATATCAGATAAGTAAAGATTTGTAATTATCTGGAGTCACGGATGGATCCATGCTTATCAGATAAAATTCACTGGAGAAAACTTGAGGAGATGGAGACCAGACGGAGATGAAAGGAGAAGAGAAAAGCTTCAGAAACATGAGAAGAATAACTAGTCTCTTTGCTAATATTCACAATGCCCTTCAACATGGCATGAACAGGGAAATCATATATATAAATGTATATAAATATTAGCTGAAATTAGAGACCTTTCAAACGATAAATAATAGATAGTTTAATTCATCACAAATTATTTATTTATTGACCCACTTTAATATTCATAAATTAGTTTAGTATTGCACACATAATGCTCATAAATTAATATCCTTTATAATCTCATTAATTTTGGATAAATGATCCATGTTAATTCACATAATAAATAATATTTTTATCAAACATCTAACAGTCTCCACTTGGATTGCATTGGTCAGTTGTTAGAGACTAAAGGATTAATATTGTTATAACAGGAATATTAAGTCTAAGCCAAGCACATATTAACTAATAATATAGAAATGAAACATAAGCTTTGAACACGCAATATTTGATAGGAATAAAATACCATACATTGTTAATGACTCATATCTCAAATAGAAACAAAATATGGAATGTTCCATAGGAAGGCATAATTAATCATAACAACATAATACATGCAATCCCATTCAAATGGAACAACCATTCCAAGAATGCTACTAGAGATATTACAAATGATCAACATACCATAATGTCATTAATTAACAATTACATTATATGGCAAAACCAATTGATCCATTCGTAAATCAAAATATATAGCCAACATATGCATTAAGTCTAGGCTCCCACTAACCTAAAACATCAAAAGATGCAATCAAATCCACATTGACTATATGGTTTCGAAAGGCTGTAACAGTTAAGCCTTTCAGTAGTGGATTTGCCAACATGTGACTTGTGGCAATGTACTCAACTTGAATTTCAGAACTCTGACAAACAAGTACTTTATATCAAACGCTTCGAACGAGCAAAACTCCTGTTATTGTTAGAGAAAGACACAACCAAAATATACAAGAATTCAAACTCCCATTAATCCAAAACATCAAAAATATAATCAGGCCCATATCAATTACATGACCATTCTGTTGAGACCTTATATCCCTCAAATCTGGGGTCAAAATGGATAAGTGATTTGTCCCAATGGTGATAAGCCACAGGTAACACCTCTACCAATCATCATTAGTCACCTCATAGGCCTATCATAATAGTGGGCATTTCTAGGAGTCAAACATATAAACATTGTATTCAACATCAATCCTGACAATTATCTCATTTGACTTGTAACAATATATTGTAGGAGCTCTATGCCCCACCCACTGGTGTTTTGTTGGAGCTTGGAATCAGGATCCTGGAGCTTAACCACATGGTGATCAACTGCTGGTTGCACTCTTGACCCCTACCATAGCTCAACACACCATTCATTATATGTTTGTCCCTTTTACCACACAAGGAATCAAAAGGGACGTCCCCAAAAATCAAACCATTAACCTTTTAGTTAATGTTCTACCTTGTAACCATATGGGCTATAGCAGCAGCACTATCGCGATAATGGAGATAACCATAAGTGTTAAAATGTTGTTGTCCTTTTTGCCCATAAAGAGACTTATCAGGACCCAATACAAGAGCACCACACCAATTGTTAGAGTTATAACATCAAAATCCTGTGGAACATACCCCGAGCTTGCCTGTACAAAGGACTTTCAGACCACAGTACAACAACTCACACCAAAATATTTATTTATCCTCCACATGGGGAAGGAACATTTGGGATTGGAAAGTTGACATGTAGCTTAACTACTATCTCAAGTCACAATCCCTTACCTTCAGTCGTCATAAAACATAATTAGAAATAGGCAACTAACAAAACATAATCAAAATAGTCCATGACTTTCTGAGTTGCTCAAGTATTTCCCCAAAGCATTAATATATTTAACATCAAAACATAATATTAGGGCGAGTACAAACTTAAGAATACATCAAGTTATCAACAACGGAAACATATGGGAAACAAAAATACAGTACACCACTTAATAATTTTAATATATCCCCTTGAGACAATCCAAAATTGCCATAAAACTTGTGACAATTAATTTCAAGGCTCATTGAGATTCTTCATATCAAAATGTTCAGACAACATTTCTTTTGTCTCATTTAGAAGTGCAACATAATCACTAACAATAAGTGTATTTTCAACATACAATACAAGAATTATAATCTTGCTCCCACTCATTTTTAAATAAATGGATTCATTCAATTTACACATAAAGTGTAATCTCCATTCAAGAAAGCAGTTTCATATTCATTTACTTAAATTTCAAATTTAAATGAACAACCATAGTCATAATAACTTAGACAAAAAAATGTGAATCATGCAAAACAACACAATTCACATTAGAGTTAATTGACACACAATCCAATTTCATCATATACAAGCCATTAAACAAAACATTTGGACCAACTATAACATTATCAAGTTTAAAACATAGCCACAAAGGAACATAAACTGTCTATTAGTACATTTCCTACTAAAATGATTAATTCTACTTTACTTGGTTTCCGTAGATTTATGAGCTCTTTCTTCCTTCTCACGCTTATTCTTGAGGATGAAGCAATCTGCCATTTCTTTCCCTTCATATCATCAGAATGAGATTTATCCTTGTTACCTTTGGAAACCTTTTCCTCAACTTCATTGCTAGACACTAAAGCAACAAACTGAGTGTTGTAAGATTTATCTTTCTTCATAGACTCCTCTTCTTCAGTGACTATGGCCATCATCTCATCAATCGTCCACTCATCCTTTTGAATGTTATAAGATATTATGAGAAAATCAAACTGCAATGGGAAAGATTGCAAAACTTTCCATATTAGATAGTTATCGCCCAAGTCAACTTTCAGAGACTTCATCATATTGTAAAGATTAACCATTTTCATAGTGTGTTCACGAACAGCAAAAATCCCGTCATATTTGGTAGCCTCTAACAAAGAAAGATATTAACCTTTCTGGGCTTTGTCAAACTCTAAAAAATTTTCACCAACTAATTTCAAAAACTACTTAGCATTATCTGTCTCTAGAATGCTTTGTCTAATGGAATTTTCCATTGTGTATTTCATAGCCATTAAATACACTCTATTTGACTATTCCCATTTTTTAAAATGAGCCTTCTCACCAGCAGAAAAGGAATAAGTAACTACAGCTAGCTTTTCTTCTTTTAAAGCCATATCTATATTAGAAAGGCCAAGTAAAAGTTTAGAGACTCTTTCCAATCCTCATAATTGGTCCTATTTAAAGTTTTGACAAAAGTTAAAGGCATAGGCAATGAAGCTGAAGCAAGGATTCACATGAAAACACTTAATATGCATGTAAAATAATGTTATCATGGATTCAACAAAATAAGTATATTCTCTTTGCACAACTAATCAAGCCTTTAAAACAAAATTCTCATTCATCATGATTTCATCTAAGGGTCCCAAATCACAACAAATGAGAAATTATCAAAATCAAATATGGAAATTTATGCCATAAAATTTCAATACTGATAGGGTAAAATAACTGCATCATTAAAGAATCATATTGCTTCACAAACAAATTATATTAATGACAATTATCCGATAAGGTATAATCATTACTAACATAGTCATATATCAGAGTCCAATATTAGATAAATAAATAATTCAATAAATGTTTACGATTAGTCCCACGATAAGTGAGTACACAACCATACAAAATTCAATAATCAATATAATTATGCAAGATTGTCAATTGATGATGATAATTGAATACCAAAGGATAAACAAATACTAAATTGCCAAATTTGAGTTTACAATTAATTTTCAACATTTTAAACAACAAAATATGCATAAATGGAACTCAAATTAATTCAATAATCAAAATACACTACCAG
Organism: Ceratonia siliqua; assembly: GCA_034509205.1. NCBI lineage: Eukaryota > Viridiplantae > Streptophyta > Magnoliopsida > Fabales > Fabaceae > Ceratonia > Ceratonia siliqua. The sequence continues at coordinate 2,148,038 of JASKGM010000012.1, read as the reverse complement.
AGAGAGTACCACAATATATGCCAAAACACATTGGGAATTTACAGAAAAAATTCTGTATTCAAATCCTGATAATACAGTATATTTTCAACACTGTAGAGTTTTCAAAAAATGATATAAAAAAATATTTCTTATGTTGGAAAAGTCACCAATAGGTGGTACTCAAAGAGTAGAACAAAAAGGGAGGAAGAGTGAGACACAACACCCAATGCATTGGCATCACAAGGACTACTTGGCAGCCCTTCCTTCTTCTTCCTCTTGAAGCTAGTAGATGGAACTATGTAACGTCAAAGACACCTCCAAATCCAGCGATTCTTGTACCAAAATGAAAGTTTTCACTGACCTATAATGTTCCATGATTGTTTATTTACTTTCAAGTAGTTTTATAAAGAAGAAATCAAGAGTTATTGGCCCAAAATTTTTTGAGAAAAACTCAATAAAAGAAAATAGCCATAAATTCATGTAAACAAGACAAAGATCCATGAAAACAACTCCAAGAAAATCTGCATAGAAGTGGAAAAACTCATCCACACACAAATATGATAACATGAGAAGAATAACTAGTCTCTTTCCTTATATTCATAATGCCTTTCAATATGGCATGAATAGGAAATCATATATATAAATGTATATAAATATCATATGAGGCCAGAGACCTCTCAAGTGATAAATAATAAATAGTCCAACCTATATCGGATTATCTATTTACTGACCCACTATAATATCCATAAATTAGTCTAATGCTATATACATAATGCTATCAAATTAATATACTTTATAATCCCATTAATTTTGGATAACTGATTAATGCTAATCCACATAATAAATAATATTTTGTCATTAAAATATCTAAAACCACCTACACTGGTTACCTTGAGATTTGAAGTTGTTAAACCATTCATGTTGATCTTTTTTCAATTTGGACTTGGCAGCTTCCAAGAAATGAGAAAAGGAGTTTTGGTTACCTAGGGGCAATGATCTTTAGCCGCATAGAGGTATTCCAAAGTTTTTTTCCTTTCGAATATATGAACATCACACGAATTGAAATTTCTTTTATTGAATATGAAATCATAGCATGCATTCCGAATTGCACATGTATAAATAAACACCATTTAATGAGAAGGTGGGGTTACACCAGCTTTGCAATTGGAGATGTCTTCCCCTATTAAGGGTATATCCTAAATATTTTTTAAGGTGAGGCATTCCCTAAGGATATTAATGCTAGTTTATGTAACAAATTGACAGAGAGAGCAAGTACTTTGCTAGATTACATTTCTAAAGCAAAGAGGAGGTATGATGAGAGAATTTATTTCATACATTTACTTAGTTTTAATTGCCTTATTTTATAGTGTTTTGTGTGTTCTTGGCTCATTTGCCTAGAATTTCATGTGGCTTTTACATATATTTAATCCTTAAGAATTCTTGATATTTTGTAGGTGTAGAATTGTGGTTTTAAGTTGAAATTGGGTAGATTTGAAGAAGCATAATTTAGGTTAGGCTTAAAGATGAAAATTCATGTTAAGCTGGTCAAGCAACCCCGAATATTGTCTAATGACATACCTCGATTTTAGGTTGTCTTTGGCTTGTTGGACAACTAAGACAAATTCCTACAACTTTCTTGAGGAAAGCCCAAGTCAACAATTTGGAAGTCCCAATATAGCAAAAATAGAAAAAGTAGCTATCCAGAAACATATTTTTAGCCCAGACCTTGTGTCGGCTTTTAGTTTGTATATGGAGTTTTAAAAGTCTAAATTGAGCAAACTTAGGTGCGTTGAAAAGTTAAGAAATATATGTACAATGTTTATGAACGGCACTCCAAACAATATCATTGGGATACTCAAAATGTCCAACAAATATGGAGTCATGGCGCTTAGTACCCAGCACCGCAGTGCCTAGAATTCATATTTTCATAACCAAGTCAGAGGCTTCAAAGTTTAGGTGCCCAAAAAATAGAAGACTCTGCACCTAAGCTCCCATCCCTCAGAGCTTAAGCACTGCGACTATTTTTTATGAGGTGAATTTACAATCTTGAGCCTATGTGCCCAACACCTAAAGGGAAAAAAAATCATGTACTATGGAAGTGGGACCTACCCCACATTTTGTGAAACACGATCACACCCAAGTGGGTGCCACCGTAGTACAGGAGCTTTTCTATACCTAGATCCTAGGCACCCACGCAGCTGAGTCACTTTAAAAGAATAAAAAGTAATTAGAAAAATACCTTTTGACTTTGAGAAATTAGAGACTAAGGCTGGAACTGAAGAGAAGAACCATACAGAGGAGCTTAGGAGGAAGTGAAGTAAAGAGAAAAGGATTATGACTACCTAGTTTTAATTCTTGCTCTCTTTTCTTCTGATTTTTTGATGTTGTCTTTTCTTTTGAACATGTTGATTTCAACTCCAGTAATGGAGTAAACCCCTTTTACTAGGATTACAATTTTAACCCACATGTAATCCTTCTTGATTTAATTCTCAATAATGTTTGGTTTTTAATCTTTAATTACTTCCTCTCTTCTGTGTTTCATGCTTTCAATTTATTGGCCATAGGTTATATTTAATTAGGGAATCCTAAATTCTTTAAAAAAGGGATTTAGGATTTTGCCATGAATTGAGGAATATTTGATAATTTAACAGAAGTGGTGAGCTTGTATAGGATAGGAATATACCTATGCAACACTTATAGTCATTAATTAGGGAATTAAACTTAATCAACCCTTAGATAAAAGACTGCTCAAAGGAATATAGGGTAATTCTAATTGGGAGTATTTGGGAGAGATAAGTGGAGAATTGAGAACCCTGACTAGTAATTGAGATAAATTAACTAGCTTTATTGGGGAGAGAGTTAAGATTAATGAAGTGTGAGAGAAAATTGTAGTCCTAGGCTTTTTTGAATTAGAACTTTTCATCTCAAGTCATCTAGCATTTATAATTAGGATTGCTTTAATTAGTTTAATTAGTTTAATCTCTTTGATTATTGATATGATTAAATTTGAGAAAAAACAATTTTGGTACTTAACGAATTAGTACAGTTCCTCATGGAAACAATAACTCAGTCACTCTGTATTACTTGTTATGGTAGTGTACACTTGCATTTTGTATAGTTAAATTTCCAAGAACAAGGTGGCGGGTTGGTAGGCTTCTAAAACAGATAAGTCACAAAAAGGTTTTCAATCTCAAGTGACAAAGGCTATTTCAAATCTAGGAGAAATCAAATTTATAACTCGTCTAGTTGGGTGTTCTCTTGCAATGATTAGGTTCAAGGCTGAATTGGATGTGAAGTTGCCATTCTTTTCAGATTTCCAAGATACAGTGTCATCTTCAGGAGTTTTGAGCTAAGGGAGAAGCTTGCATTTGTAACTCTATATAACTTGGAAGGGAGCATGAAATTTTTCAAGGTTCCATCTCACGTTTTGTAAATTATATCACTCACTTTCAAGTCACTTTTGTTACTATTAAGGGGACTAATCACTTGGTTTCTTATAGGACATGAATCCAACCAAGTATTAAACCACATGCTGCTGTTGTTTTTAAATCAAATAATGTGCTTAAATCTTTCTTTGTCATTGTTAGCTTTGGAATTTCCCTACTTAGTTTTGATGCTGACCCGAAAATACAAAACATTAAAAAATGTCAACCTAAGAGTTTCAATTATTCCAAGTGGATGAAAAAGGGACTACAAGACCAATACACTAGAAAACAAAAAAGGAAAAGAAGGAAAAAGAAGTGGAAAGTGAATAGGAAAAGTAATGGGCATTCAACAAAAAGCAAAATAGGTTGAAGAGTCAATGGTGGGTTGCAAAACAAAAGAATTATAGGCAAAAGTGTCAAGACTATCAAACACATGAGACAAAGCTAAAAGTAAACTACTAAGCATCACATGCATTAAATGCAAAGGTTGGTAAAGATCATTCAATGCTTAACCCATGGATTCCAAAGACAATTACTCATGCAAAGCAAGATTTGGAAAAAAAAAAAAAATCAAAGCCCCCAAAATGAAGGAAGGAGTAAAAGCTAAAAAGAACCAAGAACAAAGCATTCTGGTGGAGGAGAAAATAAAGTTTTAAGAAGCTTAAAATCGAAGCTACAATTTTCAAGGAAGATCAATATCAAATCTAATACCTTGAAGAAAGTAAAAATTAAAGGAAGAAGAGTCAAAACGGGTAACTTTGGAGAATTATAAAAACAAGAAAAAGAAGCTTTGCAAAATAAACAAGAAATGTTGTGCACTTTACCTATCCCTTATGAGATGTCATAGACAAAAAAGCCAGAGACAAAAAGTGAGCACTAAAGGTAAATCATCTACACTTAAAGAAAGACTTTATTTTCATCTCAATTTTTTTTCTTATATCGTTTGTGAAGAGCGAGTGAAAACCATTTGTATTCATAGTTGGTGGTAAGCTTGAAAACCATCATATTTGTGGTGAGTAGTGAAACCATTTATTTCTTGTGAACAAGAAAAACTAGATTGTAAGGAGATTGTTGAACAATGAAGAAAAATCTCTTGGAAATTAAGGGGACTAGATGTAAGTCTCATATTGAGTTAAACCAGTATAAATCATTGTGTTCCTCTACATCCTTATTTCATTCATTAATTTCTTATTTTTTAATCTAGAACTAGTTGGTGTTTTGGTACCTGAAAAGTTTCAAGCACCTTAAAATTTTTCAGGGACCCTTCGTATAAAACTTTAAAAAGTGTTTTTGGGTTATTTCAATTCTATTTTACGAAAAGTCAAAAGGTTTATTTTTCATATAGTACTAATTTTGCCCTCTCTTGGTATTGTTTAACTTTCAATAATCAGTGAGGCATTTCCTAATGATGGAACTCGAGTTCTATTTCTTTTGGATATTATTACCATAGGAAGTCGGTAAACAATGATTCTAGAGGCTTTGTTTCTCTTTTTGAAATCTCTATGAATTTAATCAAGCTAATTTTCACTCTATTTCTTTCTTGTTTTTTATGTTTAAACCTCTTTGTTTCTTTCTCCTTGTGTTCTTATCCCAAGTGATCATATGAAGCTTTTTGTTTTTGTTGTTGCTACTCCAAATGAAGTTTTTCTAGAAATTATCAATTTCATGGCATATGGAGGAAGGAAGAGGCAAAAGACACTACTTGGACCAGCATGATACGTCCTACCAAAGATAAGTTCTTTACTTTCTAGCTGCCCAATCTTTCTCACACTTTGTCAAGCATGAAAGTGTAGCTGATTTTTGTCAAACGAGATTGACAGATAGGAAAACCAAGGTACATCCCAAGAGAAGTGGATGATCTCATTCCCAACATCGTTGCAAGGTTGTCTCTAGCTTCATTCCTTGTGTTTGATGAGAATAACAGTCGAGATGTTGGAAAAGAGGTTTAAAGTGCAAAGATAGAATTGGTATATAAGATCACATCATCGGCATAAATGAGATGAGACATTTTTGGTCCACATGACCTTTTTCAGAGTCAACCTCTTGATATATGAGATCGGTTAGCCATTCAATGCAAAGGATGAAGATATACAATGAGATAGAATCACCTTACTTAATCCCACAATAGGGTTTGAAGAAATTAGTGCTACCACCATTTACAATGATGGAGTAATTAGTAAAAGTAAAACATTTCATGAGCAAAGTTATGAAAGGTAAGGGCAATTAAAGGTTTCCAATGTCTTCTAGATCCTTTAGAATGTCTCATACGATGAAGAATTTCTTAATTTACTACTACATTGTCCACTTCTTTCCTATTAGGCATAAAATTGCTTTGGAAGGTTGAGACCAACATCTCTATGAGTGGCTTCAACTGACCAAACAAAATTTTGACCTTAATTTTGTATAATGATGTGTGAATTCCCCCCTGTACTATTTAATTGAATTCAGGGATGAGAAATTAAAGTTTTATTTTAGGACATTGGTATAGTGCCAAGAAAGAAACAATTAGTAACCTCTTCAATAATCGATTGGCCAACTATCTCCCAACAATTTTGAAAGAAGCTAGGATGAATGGTTCTAAACCAAAGGCCTTGAATGGCTAGAGCGAACAAAGGGTCTTTTTAATTTTGAAAGGTGATGGCAAGTTTGTAAGGTTTCAATAGTCTCATCTATGTTAACCAAAGAATGATTCGTACATCTTGGAAGAAATTGGGAGGTTGAAATGGCAGTGAAAACCTCTTTAAAATGGTTTAAGATGAGGTTTTTTTATATATATAAAATGGATTAAAGATCCATGCCCCAACAAGATTTTTTGTTAAACCACAAATACAATTAGATCTTCTTTATGCCAGTGTGGTTGCATGGAAATATTGTGTTGCCATCGCTTACTGACAACCAATCAACCTTAGATTTAGAGGCTCAGAGATCCTCTTCTTGACCAAGAACATCTTACAATTCTCAAATAAGTTAGCTTTCAAGTTGAATAAGGGAATGTGAAGTTGAGGTTGCCAAGGATTTTTGGATTCCCCCTAACCATTCGAGGACTCTGAATTTTCTATTGAAGATGTTGGCAGAGACTTTTTCATTCCATGAAATGAGATCACGAGTACAATTCTCAATTGTAACCTCTACGTTTTTAGGGTTGGAGTTCCAAGCAATGTGCACGACATGGCTGAAAATGCTTAAGTCAGAAAGGTTCGAAATGAAAAGGCTTGCAAATAATGCTAGGAATGATGGAGTTAATGTCAAGCAAAATTGGCAATAATTAGATGTTGTTATAGAAAGGTGAAAGGTTTTAGAATTAGGGAAAAGGTGAAGCCATATGGTGTTAGCACAAGCTCTATCGATTTGTTAGTGGATGACGTGGTCATCAGGTCTTTTATTGGTCTAAGTAAATTTTGGGCCTACAAAGCCAAGGTTAAAGAGATTACACGTGTCTAGATAGTAGTGGAACAAAGTAACCCTGTGAAAGGATATTTGTTTGCTCCTAAGTATTTTATGTCCAAACAACTGTTCATTAAAATCGCCCATAATTACCCATGGCATATCATGTAAAGGAGCACAATTTTTAATATTCTCCCAAAGTACACGTCTTTTGTGTAAGTCAGGGGTAGCATAAATAGCCAAAAGATAAAACTATAAGAGAATACATAGATGGAAAGATGGACCTCTTGAAAGGTGTAATCCAAAATGTCAACATTGACTACATTGTGGTCTCAATGTACCCATATGCCTCTTTACAATCTCATAGCACCAACCTTCAACTAGTCATTAAAGCATATAGTCCTAAGGGTGGCGATGAGAGATAAGATCACAAAGGGTACACCGAAATCTTGATCTTGCAACTCTGTATGCATTCCAATTGATATATTTCATTAGCAAACAAAATTTTACTAGCTCTTCTTCCAACTCATCACACTCTTTCTCCATCCACCAATGACGAGGTGTCATTTGCCTAAAGTGGTGCCATGCTGGAAGTCTTGGTTTCCAACTAAACGCTATTGGAACTTTGGGGATAATGAGAGATAATCACAGGCCAATCACAATCAAAAAATTTGTATGGATATGCATGACAAAGTCAACTATCAATCTCAGCCAATCAACATAACTTCGAGCCAATCAACTTAATTTCGTTAGCTTGTTTATAGGAGATATTTTTAATGTAACTCTTCTATAATTAGGTTCTTTATTGTATATAATCAGATCACCAACTAATCAATTTGGGGGTGAGAATTTCATTTGCTATCAAATTCAATTTTTCATGGTATCAGAGTCCACTCATAGGGCCTGATTAAAGTACGTTTCTTCTTGGCAAGCTAGATCATCAGACTTGATATGGCAGGAAGACGTGAATCAACCAGTAACCAAGGGAAGCAAATTCCCTCCCCGTATGACCTCAACTCCAATGACAACCTTGGAAACATCATTACTCGAGTTCAACTGCGAGGTGAGAACTATGAGGAATGGGCAAGAGCTGTACGAACCTCTTTACGAGCAAGACATAAGTGGAGTTTTGTTGATGACACTATTCAATGACCGAAGGAAGAAACGCCAGAGATGAAAGATTGGTGGACCATTCAATCCATGCTTGTCTCATGGATTTTGAATACAATAGAGCCTAGTCCATGCTCTACAATCTCGTACATGGAGAATGTGAAAGATCTTTGACAAGACATCGAGGAAAGGTTCTCTATTGTCAATGGGCCACATATTCACCAACTGAAATCAGAACTGGCAAACTGCAAACAACATGGTCTGACAGTGTCTACATACTATGGTAGATTGAAGACATTATGGGACGAGTTAGCTCACTATGAGCAAATCCCACTCTCCGAATGTGGAGGTTGCACGTGAGATGTGGCTTCTAAGCTAGAAAAGTGGCGAGATGAAGAAAAATTGCACTAGTTTCTTATGGGACTAGATGACGCTATATACGGCACTGTACGCTCCAATATGTTAGCAAGTGATTCGCTGCCCACTTTAAACTGTGCATACTCGGCCATGGTGCAAGAAGAACGTGTGAGACAAATCACATGAGCTCAAGAAGGACAAGATGTAGGGCTTATTACACAGATCAAAGCCAAGGGACGTGGAGAACCAAAAGACAAGACACAAACTTGCACTCACTGCAACATGCCAGGACATGATGCTACCAGTTGCTTCCAGTTGATCGGTTATCCTGAATGGTGGAGGGACAAGCCGCAAAATGAAGGCAAAGCAGGTGGGAAAAGTAAGACACCACAACACATGGGAACTGGGAAAGGCAAAGGACCTAATGTACTCACAAATGCTGCTCGACTTGGTGCAAGTGATGGTGCTTCTGCCACCCTCACAGACACGGACAAAAACGGTTTGACTGGATTGAGTGCTGACAAATGGCAAAGGCTTGTTGGTCTCTTGAATAAAGCTGATACTAATGAGAAAATGACAGGTACATTACAGTGGATCATCGATACAGGGGCTTCCAATCATATGACAAGAAATTTAAAAGCCTTACATGATGTATATGATATTGTGGTATGCCCAGTGGGGTTGCCCAATGGAGAACAAACCAATGCTGTAAAGGAAGGAATAGTTTTTCTGGACGGAGGATTGAAGCTTACTCGTGTTCTCTATGTTCCCAAATTGAGTTGCAGCTTGCTTTCTGTATCACTATTATTGGATGAATCCAATTTTCTTGTCCAGTTCACTAATAAAATGTGTGTGATGCAGGATCGCACTTCGAGGACATTGATTGGTGCTGGTAAACGTCTAGATGGGCTCTATTATTTTCATGGAGTATGAGCAGTGAAAGCTTGCAAGACAAGTAGAGTGAATCAATTGGCTCTGTGGCACAAGCGTTTGGGACATCCATCCTACAAAATTACACAATCCATTCCTGAACTTAGTAAAAATAAGTCTGAGAACTTGTCTACTAAAAGTTGTGATATTTGTCTTAGAGCAAAACATTCACGAGACAAATTTTCTAGTAGTGACCATAATGCCAATGATATATTTGAATTAATTCATTGTGATTTGTGGGGACCGTATAAAACTTCCTCTTCTTATGGAGCCTTTTATTTCATGACTATCGTAGATGACTATTTTCGTGGTATGTGGATATATTTACTTACTGATAAGAAAGAAGTGCCTCGACTGTTGCTAAATTTTTTCTCCCTGGTAAAAAGACAATTCAACAAGCAAGTTAAAATTTTTCGAAGTGACAATGGGACTGAATTTATCTGCATGAAAAATTATTTCTCTGAACAAGGCATAGTTTTTCAAACCTCTTATGTTGGGACCCCACAACATAATGGCAGGGTGGAACGATAACATAGACATATCTTGAATGTTGCTTGAGCTCTAAGGTTCCAAGCAAATCTGCCTATTGATTTTTGGGGAGGATGTATACTTACTACAGGATACTTGATTAATAGAACACCATCTGATTTGCTTAATAGGAAAACCCCTTATGAAATGTTACATGGCCAGCCCCCTTCTCTTGCACACTTGAAAATATTTGGTTGCTTATGTTATGCACATGACCAGGGAAGCAAGAGGGATAAATTTGCTGCTAGAAGCAAAAAGTATATTTTTTTTGGATATTCTATTGGTAAAAAGGGTTGGAAAGTGTTTGATCTAGATGCCCAAGAATACTTTGTTTCCTGAGATGTGATATTTACTAAATGTGAATTTCCTTTTAGCCAAGCAGTGAGTAAGGACCGTGACATTACAAAGGACACTCCACCTGTTGTAGAGTGTGTTGATGAGGAAACCTATTCCACCGCTTCCACTGACCAGGACCTCAGTAGGTTACACGACTGAGGGGTTCAGTAGCAAAGGCAGAAAATGTTGAAGGCCAATCAGACTATGCTCTACCTGACACAAGGTCACTGACTCCACATCCCCACATATCGCCTGAACAGGCAGAACTGCCTGGCCATGTAGAAGTGGGACGAGGTTGCCGCACTAAGATCCCCTCGTCTCATTTACATGATTATGTGACTAATACCATGCAACTCTTGAGCCCATCTCTGCATTTGCCTTCATCATCTCTATCCTCAGGTGCTCCTTATCCCATTGCTCATTATGTGAACTGTCATGATTTTTCTTTGCCACACCGTGTTTTTCTTGCTTCTCTTGAATAGGACAAGGAGCCATTGAATTATCATGAAGCAGTCAAAGATCACAGGTGGCAAGAGGCTATGAAGCATGAAATCACAGCCCTAGAAAACAACCAAACTTGGACGGTGATGCCTTTACCTCCTCAGAAAAAGGCTCTTGGGAGTAAATGGGTATATAAGGTTAAACGCAGATCCGATGGCACTGTGGAATGATTTAAAGCTCGACTAGTGATTTTGGGGAATCATCAAGTAGACGGCGTTGATTTCAATGAAACGTTTGCCCTAGTTGTCAAAATGGTGACCATACGGGTAGTGTTAGCAGTAGCTGCTGCCAGGAAATGGGATTTGCATCAAATGGATGTCCATAATGCCTTCTTGCATGGAGCCTTACAGGAAGAAGTGTACATGAAGCCTCCACCTGGTTTTCTTGTTTCTCAATCCAACATAGTGTGCCGTCTTCGGAAATCTCTTTATGGGCTTTAGCAAGCTCCAAGATATTGGTTTGCTAAACTATCTCATGCTCTCAAAACCTATGGCTTTCGACAATCTTTATCTGACTACTCCTTATTTGTGCTCCAAAAATCTAGGTCTTATCTTGTTGTTTTAGTTTATGTAGACGATCTCATTATCACCAGCACTGACCATGCAGTTATCTCTCAATTCAAGCTTTGCATGCATACATGCTTCCATATGAAGGATTTGGGAGTTCTAAGATATTTTTTGGGTGTTGAAGTTGCTCAGTCTCACACGGGCATTTTTTTTATCTCAACAAAAATGTGCTTTAGATATTATTTAAGAAACTGGTTTACTTGGGGCCAAACCAATGCATACCCCCATGGAGCCAAATCACCACTTGGCTCTTGCTTATGGACCATACCTCGACAATCCAGCACAATATTGCCGCTTGGTAAGACGCTTGATATACTTATGTTTCACTAGACCGGAGCTATCTTATTGCATTCATACACTACAAGAACATTGGGATGCTGCTTTAAGAGTGGTGAAATATCTCAAAGGCAGTCTGGGGCAAGGGATTTTATTACGGAGGGATAGTTCTTTCACTCTTTCTGGGTGGTGTGATTCTGATTAGGCTTGTTGTCCCTTGACCCGTCTTACAGGTTAGTTTGTATTCCTTGGCCACTCACCTATCTCTTGGAAGACAAAGAAACAACATACTGTCTCTCGCTCTTCTACTAAAGCTGAGTATCGATCTGTGGCCACTACCATATGTGAGCTCAAATGGTTGAAAAGTATCTTACATTGTCTTGGCATTCCTCATCCACCACCCATGCGCCTTTTCTGTGATAGTCAAGCTGCTCTTCACATCGCCAATAATCCTATCTTCCATGAACACACCAAGCACATTAAAGTAGATTGCCATTTTGTTAGAAATGCTCTCAGTACTGGACAAATTCGCCCTTCTTATGTTCCCACTACTCTTCAATTGGCTGACATACTTACTAAGTCCCTAGTAGATCTCAATTTTACTCTCTATTGCACAAGTTGGGTATTCGCAATGTTCCTCCCCCAACTTGAGGGGGTAATGAGAGATAATCACAGGCCACTCATAATCAGAAAATTTGCATGGATATGCATGACAAAGTCAACTATCAATCTCAGCCAATCAACATAATTTTGAGCCAATCAACTTAATTTCGTTAGCTTGTTTATAGGAGATATTTTTGATGTAACTCTTCTGTAATTAGGATTCTTTCTTGTATATGATCATATCACCAAATAATCAATTTAGGGGTGAGAATTTCTTCTGCTGCCAAATTCAGTTTTTCAGGGGAGTCGAGTCTTAACCAAGACCTCACGGAAACGCTTATCTCCTTATAGACTATCCCTTTCATTGTTATAGCTTGTTGAATATTTACTAGAAATCATATTACTATTCCTTGGTTTAGTAATGCTTCCATTGTTGACCTTGATACCTAGAGTTATTCTTCCTCATGTTAGAATTCCGATAGGATCATTGAGTTGTTTGATGGGGAAAGAACAAAGATTAGTTGAGAATTCCTGAGGGCCTATAAAGTGAGCATTGTTGGGTAATGTTGGATGACTTCCATCCGGGCGTACAAAATCATGTTTGCCCAAGTGGCTATTCAAGTACTTTGGTTCATCAAATGTTGAAGAAAGTTTTCCTAGAAATTTGAGTGATAGAGAAGGATGAAGCTTGGGTTGTTCTCCCAAGCCCAATGCTAATGCTGAGGCATCCTTGATATCTTGTTGCTTCTTATTGCAAGTTCGCTGAGGTCCATTTGTTAGAATTATTTAATATATTTATATATATTTATGTATATTTAAGTGGACTAGTATAATTAAAATATGATTGTAACCATAATGGGATGACAAAATTAATTAGCTTGAGGTCCATAGATGCACCAAATTTGTTTTTTAACCAACCAATTAGGTTAAATTCAATTGGTGTAATGAGACTCAATAATGTTCTACGGTCATGTTTAAGAATAGAAATTATGGAGATATGTTCCTGGTAATATGTTATGTTGGTAAGAATGGAAACCGCCTTATAGGAACTTGCTGGAAGGCTTCTGACCGACTTACTCCTTATATTATGTTGTTGGAAAGTTTTGGGAGAAAAACTGTACAAAGTGTTAAGAAATATAAGATATGTTAATAGAAAGAAAATTTAGTGGAATTTGAAACTAATAAGGATGTGAGTCTAATGTTACTTTAAAAGTAAAACTCATAATTATTTGTAATCATCAATCTTTGTATTACATGACTGTAACAACCCAATTTTTTGAAAAAAAAATTTTATTTTAAATTTTGAAACATAATTTTCAAAAATAATCAGTGGAGCGTCACCTAAATTTTATTTTATTTTATAAAGAGAACTTTTAAAGAAAAAAACTGTTTACTTAAAAATAAAATGATCTGTGAAGTATTTTATATTAAAGTCTTTTTCTATCCAAATACAATAAAAAAACATTTCTACATATTATTTTTAGCAATTTTATCTGTACAAAAGTATTTTTATATTTTTGCATCCAAATGTAAAATATTTTTTTTTATTAAAATCACTTTTGCATAACTACATCTAAAGACCAAATATTTACTTTTTTTTAAAAAAAAAACTTTTACTTGAAGCACTTGATAAAAGTACAAATTCATCCAAACGAGTCCTTATATGATAGATTAACCAGGTGTACCTAGGAACTAACATTATGAGAAAATCTAGAAAGACTATGTCCCTAGCCTCCTGTTTATGTTTCAAGGATGATAAATTCCCTAGTTCCTGGTTATATTTCTAGGATTTTTGATTCCTTGGTTCCTAATTATATTTCAAGGATGATTGATTTCCTGGTTCCTACTATATCCTGTGATTGTATGATATGTTTTGGGCTCAATGAGACTAGTCCAAATAGCTAGGTGAATTTAAGCCCTTGAATCAAGACCTGTTCTCTATTTCTAAGTCTTAGAATGACCCCACTTTCATGATTTGGTTGTTAGGGGTGTTATGCTTGATTTTGCCTTTTGGTAACATTGTTTTTGCAATAATTTAATTGTGCAAATTAAAATTTTGTAATTTTGTTGTGTCATTTAAAATATTTTTGTTTGTATAGTTATTTAGTTCTTTTAGATAGACCTTTTACTCACTAAGTCTTTTATAATCACTCCTTTTGTTTATGTATTAGCCTGTGTAGGTGTATGTTCCAGAGTGAGAATGTCAACTTGCCATTCAAGGAATGGTAAGATATTTAAGGCAGTTTAGAGACTAAAGCTTTTGAAACTTGCAATCACTTAAGTTGCATTCATGAAATTGAGTTTAATGTATATGCATAATTTAAATCTTGGAATTTTCAGAGTGGAGTTCCATGTGTTATGTTCTAGGATCTCTTATTGTAACTTAAGTCAATGCCCTATTTTCAACAGATAATTATCCATAATTTCCATAAAATTATTTATGGAAGGATTGTTCTAACTCTAAGTTAGTTTCAAGTTTTTTATTGCATTATGTTGTCCAAGAATTTTGAAGCTATGTTGTCATAGTCTCTGTGCCAATCATGTTCCCTGAGTTGGGACGTGATATGAACTAGTAGTTCAAGGATCAAAATGTTATACTACACCAATTAAAGGACATTATAACTTAAGCCCGAGCTAAGATAAAGATTTATGCTGACTCTAAAAGAAGACAAGTGGAGTATGTCATAGGAGAATTTATGTATTTAAAGATCCAACCCTACAAGTCAAAATCATTGGCTAAATGAAAAGGTCAATGAAAAATTAAGCCCCAGATATTATAGTCCCTAAAAGGTAATGAAAAGGGTGGGAAAAGTGTCATATCATTTAGATCTTCCTTATACTATTAACATACCTCTAGTGTTTCATGTGTCTAAACTAAGAAAATCCATCAAGAGCATTGTACCTAGTCAATAACTACCTAAATTCTTAATAAAAACATGAAATTTCTAATTCAACTTACTAAAGTGAAGACTATAAGACAAGGTTTTAATGGAGATTTAGAAGTGTTGATCTAATGGAAATAGTCACATGACTTTGAAAGTACTTGAGAGCTATTTGAGCTTATAAGTCAATAGTTTCCAAATTTTTACCTTGTGAATAAGGTGAAACTTCAAGAGGGGGTGGGGGTAATGATAGGTCTCCAATTAAAAAGGTTTATACACAAACAAAAGAATACAGGGAATGAGCTACTTATTCAGCATGGCTTGTCCAAATAACGATTTTAGGGATGTATAATTTGTTAAGGGGGCACGTAGGGGTTTGTGAAAAATATCTTTAGGAGTTAGTAGAAGCACAAGGTATTAAAGAGACTAGAGAGTCGGGGAAGGGGGTAATTAGAGATTTGGGTGATTGTGTAGGATTAGTCCCTCAACGTGCTAGGACTTTTCTTTTCCTTTTACTATATTTTCCTTACAAGTTGAGTTGTTTGTTGTTGAGAAGCAATTCAGGGCTCATCATTTTGTATTAAAGTCTTCCACTACCTATCAATTTCAATCGTACTGTGCAATTGATGATTGTAATGTTCGTTAAAGTCAGAATAAACTAGCCTCCACGAACATTGAAGTTTAGTGGAATGGTACAACCTAATTGCAAGATATGAGCTGAGTCTTGCATCAAAAGTTTGAAATTCTAGTTTGAAATTTATATGGACTTTAAACTCTTCATCCTCACAAGCTAACTTTTAAATTGTGACTATCCCAAGGTTTCATATCACAATATTATTTCTTGAATAAGCTTTCCACATATACTTTAAAAGCATAATGACAATTTAATGATTGCTAAGGAGTACACAGGTCGAGTTTATGCTCGGCCTTAACCTTAGACCAGTTAGTAACCAAGCCTTCAACAAAAGGCCTAACCTAGGCCCGAAGTGTCCTTAGGTTCACAAGTTTTTAGATCGAGGTTATCGGGTTTAGAAATGCTTCAAAATTTAGGAATTGCTTCAAAATTTGTTTTTAGAAATTCTAAACAACATTAAGCTAATATTTAGTAAATCAAATATAAATTTTAGGTTTTCAACACTAAATAGAAATTTTAGGTTCTTAGCACATTGAAGAGAGCAAATCAAATAGAAATTTTAGTGCCACTATCAACTAAAAACAAAGCACACTAGCCAATTAATTAAAGTGATTGGCATAAAAC
Source organism: Ceratonia siliqua (assembly GCA_034509205.1). Classification (NCBI taxonomy): domain Eukaryota; kingdom Viridiplantae; phylum Streptophyta; class Magnoliopsida; order Fabales; family Fabaceae; genus Ceratonia; species Ceratonia siliqua. Next base: position 2,131,903 of record JASKGM010000012.1, on the reverse strand, counting down.
CATGGAGAAGGATAAGTAAATAAATTGACAATGAAAGGCTATAATGCATGCGTTTCATGAAAAATATATCAAAGTTTTAAAGGTTATGGGTTAAAATACAATAGCGTGTAAGAGCAAACCATAAGCAAATGATTTGAACCAAAATCATGAATAGGTTAAGGAGATCAGGTAGAAGATGAGGATAAAAAATTGGTTGCACTTTGAGCTAGTTTGTAAGGTACGATTGACCTCACCTAAAATGATAGTCAATCGAACTCACCTAATTCTCTATTTAAGCGTGAACCTTTAACATTTTGTGGGGGAAAGAGTTGGGGCTTGAGTTGGAGTCCCGAGAGCCCTTAGGAAGCTTTCTAAATGGAGTTTTTGCTATCGAATCTTAGGTGAGTTAATTTCTTGCAATTTCCCCTAAATTTCTTGAAAAATCATTTATTTTAATCTCTAAAATTTGGTGGAAACCCTTATAGAACCCTACCACGGCTAACTAAGGGTAGAGAGGAACTTTGGCATACTCGTGTTTGACTTAAAGAGCTTCGTGAAAGTCTAGGTAACATGACATACCAATTCCTTTTGCTTTGAAGCTCAATTCTTGAATTTTTCTAAGGTTCAAGCTAGGATTTCTCCATATAGAGTGCTCTAATCCTAATGCGAATTTAGAGGTGGCCTTTCGGCATCCCAAGGAGTAGTTAGAAAACTTCGAGCCATTTGGAAATTAGGTTGGTTGTGTCAGAGTGTTTGGTTCGGCTTATTGGAACTCAAGGTTTAGCCAAGGTGAGTAAGACTTATTCTAACTTTTATTATGATCGCGAAAGCTTATAAAATGAATCGTAAGGGTTATGGGTGTTTTTCGGGATGCTTAGAGACATTTGGTGGTTTTGTAAACCTTTATGGATCTTATCTCTAGGTTGGCAGTCTTATAACGACAGGTAAACAAGAGTAGCTCGATATGGATAATTAATGGAAAGTGAGATGGGGAATAGATCATATGAGTAGGAGAAGTGACAAAAATGGAAGTTATTAGATATTAAGGAGGAACGGTACTGGAGTTGTTGCTTGTGTGATGTGGAAAAGTTAACTCTAAGACTTGAGTGTGAAATATGGAGATAGTAAGAACAACAAGGATCATGAGATATCTGGCTATGATAATCTTAAATAATAAAGGCTTAATTATAGAAAAGAAAAATTATGGTAAATTGTAACTATGATACAAGGATGGGTATGATGTTAGAATATCCTATGCATAAAAATAAAAGAGTGATATGTGAAGAAGCTAATAACTGTGGTTGGCTAAGTATAGGCAAGTGTGTAAAGGCATTTAGTCACTGTGGCAAAACTCATCACAAGGGAAGAGATAGAAATGAATACTTAGGTAATTACAATCCTTTATGTCTAGGATAGATTAATAGTATTGAAATGATGAAATAAGAACAATCAATAATGGGTTTGGGTCTTATGCAAGGCCAGTAATAGTTGACTATTGGTTATGTGATGTGATTGCTTGTGAATAAGAAAATCAAGAAATGTTATTTAATTGTTCTAGTGCATTGGGTTTGCCTTAGTCATTCACCCAAAACCCTCATGTGCATAAAAGCATTTCTATTGTTGACATAAACTACCTTTGCACATGATGATGATAACACATCAAAATATGAAATGTCATAATTCATGGCATGTGCATTGTATAGAGGCATTTCATAACTCACATTGCATATACATTACCACTCGTGGATCATTCCAGGTTGGAAAGGAAAATATTGCAATACCTTTCATCGAGAATACTCCAAGATGGAAAGACAGTCAAAGTTGGATCCGTTCTGGTTGAAAAAGACATGCTTTACATAATCACCCGTTGAGAATACTCCAAGTCAGAAAGGAGACACGCTGCACCGCATCACCAACCCATTGAGACTACTCCGGGTTGGAAAAGACATACGTTATGATTTCATATCAATTTTATTTCATGACATTGTCACATATATTCTTGATCATATCTGAGATCCTGTTTGAGCAGCCACTAGTACTACAATGATTGTAGGCCCTGTCATAAGGAATAAAGAAGGCTGGTTATACTAAAATGATTGTTGAAAAGGATAATACATCGAGTATCTTTGGAGTTGCATGAGAAGTGTAACTTAAACATAGAGTAAAACTTTAACTTATCTTTGGTATTAAGTTCTATTGTATGCCTTTACAATTTTTCTTGATCATCCTTTAGTTAAATTTGTCTTATTCACTGAGCTATTTGAAATATGTTGTAAAATATTGATGAATGGAGACTGTAGAGAAAGTCAAATGTCTAAGGCATGTATTACGCTGTCCTCAAAGGATTATTCCGCGTTTCTAATTGGTGCAAAGACACAATAGTGGCAATCCTCCCAGGATACAATAGACCTTCTAATTGTTGTGCACTCAATAATTAGGAGACATGAAGCAGCAGAAAATAATAAACTAAACCCAGCTGAAGATAAAGAGGAAAAAGAAGACCACTCATCTCCTGACTGAAATTATGTTTTTATAGAGTCTGAAGTTTTAACGTTGCGGTAACACTTAAACTATTAGGTAAAGTGTTTTTAATTTTTCCAACGGTCCAATCTACAAATTTAAGATGCTATCTAACCAATTTTAAAGATGCTACAGTGACAGTGACAGTACTGCTACAATGACAACTTCACTAAAGACAAAATTGCTAAAGCACCCCCAATTTAATATTTTAATTTTTGAGATATTATACAACAATCCCCCACATATTTCAAAAGTTAAGAAAATAAGTATTTATTCCGCTGGGTTTATAACATAAGTGTAAATGCCTTAAATCTTGTGTCTTTTGGACTATGAACCAGACCTAGAATAAATGAAAGACAATTTATAAAGTTAATGGTGAAGCTTTTAACTTCTATGAATCATAAACTCTTTGTTGTAAATTTAAATATCTTATCATTCACATTTATTCCCCTACAATTTCTACTGTTCATCGCGGTTTTGTGCTAATAGGCCATACTCTTACCTGAGTATTCATGATTGCTTTAGAGACTTTGACATAATTCTCATAGGAGTGGCCCCACTCCACACTCATATAGGTGATTTCATCAAGTGTACACTGCAACTAGTATGCCACCTATAAGTGATATGAAAATCATTAAGAGATTAACTCATCCTCACTTATCGTTGCAGTTTAGCACTAATCACACACCATAGGAAGGGATTTTAATAATTTATAGTGTTAACCAGAATCAACTAATGACTTGTTATTACCCATATGAACCTACTTTATAGGTCCGCCAATCACATAGGTTGGGTTAGCATCATAGTTGATATCTCATATTGGCAATCATCTCATTCCCCTCCATGTTTCTAAAATTGATTTTCTCCCCAATGATTTAGTCAGAGGATGGCCAAATTCACTTCTAACTTCACATAATCAATGGATATAATTCCATCTCTTTGCAGCTGCTTCACAGCGCCATGTCTCGGACGAATGTGTCTATTTTTACCATTAAAGGTTTTATTTTTAGTAATGGCTATTGCTGCTTGGCAATCACAATGTAATGACACAAAAGGAATTAGTCTCATACCCAACAATATATCCACTAAGAGGTTTCTCAACCACTCAGCCTCATTACCTTCCAATTCCAGAGCTACAAACTCTGACTCCAGTCTAGATTTAGCAATGATAATTTGTTTAGCAGACTTCCAACTCACTGCACCACCACCAAGGGTGAACACATAACCACTAGTGAATTTTGTCTCATCTGAATCTGTGATCCAGTTTGTATCACTATACCCTTCAAGTACAATGGGAAATCCACTATATAGAATACCATAATTCATGGTACCTCTAAGATATTTTAATAATCTAACTGATATGGTCCAATGATCACTATTGGGATTATAAGTACATTTACTCAATCTACACAAAGCAAATGCTATATCAGGTCAAGTATAATTCATTAAATGCATCAGACTCTTAATAATATGAGCATACTCTAATTGACTAATTGGATCACCTCAATTTTTCTTCAATTGAGAGTTATAATCATAAGGTGTACTCACAAGTGTCATATCAAAATTGCCAAATCTTTTTAGAATTTTCTTAACATAATGTTCTTGAAACAACATTAGGCCAGATTCTTACCTTATGATTCTTACACCCAAAATAACATTAGCTTCACCCAAATATTTCATCTCAAAATTTGAAGCAATAAATTGTGTTGTAATATTCACAATATCAAGACTTGTTCCAAATATTAACATGTCATCAACATATAAGCTACTGATCACATATTCACCATTAGCATGTTTAGTATAAACACATTTATCCACTCCCACTATGGGAAAACCATTACTCAAAATAACTTGATCAAATTTCTCATGCCATTGTTTAAGAGCTTGTTTAAGACAATATAAAGATTTGTGCAATTTGCAAACTTTATTTTCAAAACCAGGAACCACACAACCCTCAGGTTATTCTGTGTAAATTTCTTATTCCAAGTCTCCATTTAAAAATTTCGTTTTAACATCCATTTGATGAATAAACATTTTATTAATTGAAGCCAAAGCAATTAAAACTCGAATAGAATATATTCTGGCTACCAGGGTAAAAGTATCAAAATAATCAATGTTTTGCTTTTTAATGAAACATTTTGTAACCAATCTTGCTTTATATTTATCAATAGAATCATCAAGGTTAAGTTTTCTTTTGAAAATCCATTTACAACCCATTGTTTTTGCTCCTGGGGGTAAATCAACTAGAGCCCAAGTTTTATTTTGTAAAATGGAATCAATCTCAACTTTAATGGCTTCTTTCTAAAACACAGAATCAGAAGAAAAAATACGTTTAGCATAATTTTTTGGATCACTTTCAGTAAGAAAGGAAGTGCAAAAATCATTTCCAAAAGACTTTGGCTTTTCTAGGTCTTTTACTCATTCTCAACTCATCAACAAGGTTTTCCAAATCATTATTAATAGCATAAGAATCACTAGTTTCTTTAGTGAGTTTCTCAGAAAGTGGAAAAACATGTTCAAAGAATTCATCATTATTTGTCTCAATAATAGTGTTGCAATTAAGAACATCACTTTTCAAAACAAGAAATCTATATACAGTACTATGTTGAACATAACCAATGAATATGCAATCAGAAGTTTTAGAACATATTTTCCTCTTTTTAGGATCAGGTAATAGAACCTTAGCTAGAGACCCCCACACTTTTAAATATTTTAAATTAGGAGAATAACCCTTTCATAATTCATAAGGTGTCTTGCCTGTTTTCTTATAAGAAATTCTATTTTGCAAATGACATGCAGATAAAATTGCTTTCTCCCCCAAATTATCAAGTGCAGCTGAACTAACAAGCATTGCATTCATTATTTCTTTCAATGTTCTATTTTTCCTTTCAGGTATACCATATAATTCAGGTGAATAAGGAGGAGTAGCCTCATGAATTATTCATTCTTTTTCACAATAATCATTAGATAAGATGTATTCACCTCCTCTATCATATCTAATCCTTTTAATTTTTCTATTGAGTTGATTTTCAACTTCAGCCTTATATGACAAAAACATGTCAAATGCATCATTTTTATTTCTAATTAAATATACTTTAGTATATATAGAATAATCATCTATAAAGGTTACGTAGTAACTCTTACCACCCTGATCATTGTTTGTTTCATGCCCCCTAAATATGTATGAATTAAATCTAATAAACTAGATTCTCTATTCATAGATGGACATGATTTCTTAGTCAATTTGGTCTCAACACAAATTTCACATTTTTTATTGTATGAGTTATTAATACTTTTGATAAGCCCCCTAAAAATGTATGCATTTTTTTTATATAACTTATACTAACATGGCTTAATCTAGCATGCCACAAATCAAGAGTCAAGCAAATAAACACAAGATGATTCATCATTCTTAATGATAATTTCATAAACATTCAGTACAAATAAACCTTGGTTACAATAACCCTTTCCCACAAAGACATTGTTTTTAGTCATGACAATTTTGTCAGACTCAAAAGTGACTTTAACCCCAACTTTTCCCAACAAGGATATAAAAATAGGATTAGCTCTTATTGTGGGCACATGAAGAACATTATTCAAAGCCAAGGTCTTGCCAGATGTGAGTTTAATAAGGACTTTGCCTTTACCAATTACCAAGAACTAATGCAATTCTTGAATCACCAAGATAAATTGTTTCTTGTCCTTCTTTCAATGGAGTATAAGTGGTGAAAGCGTTTTTGTTTGCACAAATGTGCCTTGTAGCACCAGAATCTACCACCCATTATTTCACATTGGCCACAACATAAGCTTGAGAAATAACAGCAACAATTACATCATCATCATCTGCTTCAACTAAGTTTGCCTTAGGTTTAGCGGGATTGTCATTTCTCACTCTTTTTCTACACTGAGCAGGATGGTGACTAGGCTTCCCATAAACAAAACAAGAGCCTTTCTTTTTAAAGTTGAGATTATTCACTTTGGACATGTAACCAGATTTATTAGTATTATTCTTATTTTTATTCCCATACCTTTTGTTGTTGTTGCATGAAGCTCCTTTTGGTTTGTATCTTCAATGATGATGTGCACAATGAGAGCATCCAAAGATAGCTGTTTATTTTTGTGCTTTAATTACTGCTTGTAATCGTTCCATGATTCGGGTAATTTTTCAATCAAAGTGCCAGTAACAAATTCTTCTGGAAGATTGATCTTTTCAGCTTTGAGATCTTCTAGCCGCTTGTGATATTCATTCATTTGGCTTTTGATTTCTTTGTCATCAACCATCTCCCATTTATAGAATTTTTCACTTACAAATTTTTGCTTGCCTACGTCTTCAGCTATATATTTAGTGTTGATGGATTACCAAATCTTTTTGACTTCCTTGTAGGGACAGTAGACATCAAACAGTTCGTTAGAAAGAGTACTAATAATTGTATGCCTACAAACCTTATTTGTATGAATCCAGTGATCTATTTTATTTGCATCAGAAACTCAGCTTCAAGCTTTGTTTCGGTCAAAGCAAATGCAACTCCATGAACATCTAAGATGGAGAACACTCTTTCTTGCCACTTCCTAAAAGTGTTGCCATCAAATATCTCTATTTTTGAGAAATTAGGAAATGGCTTGGCATAGTGTAAGGAGGAAGGAAGAAATGGTACATAAGCATTAGCAGAGACAGGAGGAATAGCAGATGCAGAGGGCTGATCAACTATAGGTGGAGTGTTGTTGTTTTCAGTCTTCATAAATAATCCTTTGAGATTGTTGTAAAAATATTGATGAATAGAGACTGTAGAGAAAATCAAATGTCTAAGGCGTGTATTACAATGTCTTCAAAGAATTATTCCGCGTCTCTAATTGATACAAAGACACAACAGTGGAAATCCTCTAAAGATATAATAGACTTTCTAATTGTCGTGCACTCAACAATTAGGAGACATGAAGCAACAAAAAATAATAAACTAAACCCAGCTGAAGATGAGAGGAAAAAGAATACCACTCCTCTCTTGACTGAAATTATGTTTTTATAGAGTCTGAAGTTTTAACGTTGTAGTAACATTAAAACTATTAAGTAAAGTTATTTTAATTTTTTCAACGGTTCTATCTAACAAATTTCAAAAATGCTACAGTAACTGCTACAGTGACAACTTCACTAAAGACAAATTTACTACAATACCCAATTTAATATTTTAACTTTTGGGATATTATACAACAAAAGCTCACCCTTTGGGGGTTTTATTATTTAGCAAAATTAAAGCTTGTAGTGTGTTGCCAGTCCAATTCCAAGAGCTGCAGTTGGTTGGGCTTGTGGGTTGTGGGTTGTGAGAGCCTTTTGTCTTTGTATTATGTAAAAAAATTATCTGTTATATGCTCTTGAATAGAAGCCTTAACATGAAGTAATTGATTCAGTTACCTGTATGCAGTCCTTTATTCAATTTATTTATGAACCTTGTGTATAAGCACCTGGTGTACTAGTTGGGCTCAAGGATAGCAATGCCCCTAGTCCTTACGCCGATCACGAACCCGTAGGACATGTCAAAACAAAAGCTAACCTCAACTTGTGGAAGAGCTCAAGCACGGCATTGGGCTGACCGCATGGTAGACATTGGACTATAATGATGGTGATGGGGTGAGGTTACATGGCGATGACACGATGGGGAAGGGACAATGACAAAGAAGGCATGGAGGCTACTACAGGGGATTTGGGTAATAAGACTAGGAGGGGTCATCAAGAAACAAGAAAAGGGTGATGGGATGATATCATATATGGTAGAACTAAGAAAATGGGCCAGCCTAGACTGGCCTATAACAGACTAGCATTAAACGAACTTAATATTTCAACCCTAAGAATAGAACACATGGGCTAGCAGTTTAAACATGCTAACCTGCAGGCTTGAGGTATTTATTTTATTTAGTTTATAATACTATTAAGGACAAATTGCACTTATCCATATTGATCTATTGATCCAATTGTAATTTTTCCTTTATCTTTAAAAAATTGTAATGTCTCGATTTATTGGCCTCATTGAAAATTGCATTTTACCGCCTAAATGAAACGTAATTCTAACATTTATATGCCATTTTACCAATCTATCCCTATTTAAACCCATCAATTTCTCATTTTACCATCTTGTCTATCCCAATATCACAAGCTAGAATTAACAATTTATGCCCTCCATCTCGTCTGACGCCCGTCAACTTTTTTTGGTTACAAGAATTAGTAACCATATCAGTATTTTCATGGTCCTCAGCGTCTGTTAGTATTTTGAAGGAAGAAGATGACAAATTGCAAAAGCTTAGCTGATATGCAAAAATAGGGGGAAATGAGTGGATAAAAAAATTCGAAGGTTTGCTACATATTTTTATAGGAATAGCTAGGATCTAGCAAGGGTAGCTAAACCCACATGGCATTTGGGGTTCCTAGTTTCTCTCAGTCACGAGAAGCACAAGTAGCATTATCAAAAGGGTTAATCATTAAACGAGCTAGGGCAGGCCTGTCTGTTTATTAAACAAGCTAGAAATTCAATGCCCATATCCGCTCTAAGTGACCCTCTAAGTAGCCCCCTGGCCACTCTTTTTTAATATTTAATTAAACAAATTTATTAAATAAATTTAAATATATAATGTAAGAATAATGTTTTTTATTAAATGAATATATAAAAGCTCATCAAGTGTTAAATTTTATTCATGTTCAAGTAGCTTCACAAATATATAATTAAAATTAAAATATAAAAAATTCTAATAAAAAAATGTAGTATAAGTAATTATACTCTAAAATTAAGTATTACATTATAATTTAAGACTTTAAAGTAGTGTTTGTTAAGTAAACACTTAATTTTTTAAGAGTATGCTTAGAACCAAATATAACAATAATTTAATTAAATTCATTTTTATGGTAGCAATAAATCTTAAATTTTATAGTATTCAATTAAATTCCGTAATTTACATGTTTTATCAATGCTAGATAGGGAGATGAGGAATAGGGCGAGGTGAACCAAATTTATGGACCCTTTAACCCGAGGCCCAGCCCAAAATTAATTTTATAAAAAATATTTTCCTGACCCAGCCCGTCCATTTGGCCAACCCGGTGAAAAACCAGCTCGGATCAGGTTGACCAAGTCCAGCTGGCTTGTGTAAACCCTTGATGTTGGCATTTCCTTACATTGTTCCCCTTATCCCGGTGAATAAACACATTTCCCGATCCATTTCTGCATCCTTACATTTTGACTCCTAACACTAAACAGGGCACACTTATAGCAATATAAAGGAAACCATGGGTGAAATGGATTGGGAACTGTTCCCCTTATCCAGGTTAAAGTTTGATGATCATGCCATGTTTCTGAAACCTTGTGCACAAGCAATAACCACAGAATTTTCCCGCAACCAACATCTTTTACCAATAAAGACAATATGCTTGCAAGTCAACAGGCTCAGAAATACAGACCATCTGAGGAGCTGGAGATATGATGGATGTAACAGCAGATGCTTTAATGCATAAAATACAACTAAAATCCATTAAAAATCTGCTTTACCTGCTGATAAGTATGCTGGGTTCATATAGACCATAACATTGATTTCTTCCTAACATGAGGAAATATGATTCCATGAATAACCATACAAAGCTTTGAACCCTTTTCTATCCAATGAATAATGAGATGCTTTAATTATATAAAACTTGGGCAAACTGGTCCTTTAGATAGACCGAGATGAACTTCCATCCCATGATGCATTTCCAATGGCCGGAAAGCTTCTGATTCACGAGGGTCTGCAGGCAACAACAATAAAATCATGAGAGAGAGAGTACACGGAACAAGAGAACAGTTTGCCAATGACAACTAGGAAATAGGAGGAGCAGCACAACAACAACGAGGCAACATTGCATTTCTCAATCACCACGGATAGTTCACTATCAAAGAGACATAAGACAGTAGGAAAAATATATAACTAAAATTTGTGATTATAACAATTTGAGTATGTATCCTAACTTTAGTTATTAATATTGGAAGCTTAAACTATTATAACAAGTGAATACAAAATATGCATCTATCTTACAGTATCAAATTCAATTATACTGCTACTGAAGTCTTAATCCATTGTGCAACAATTCAGGAGCAATTTAAATTTTTCAATAATGACTATATGACTCAGCTTTATAATAATGTATAGATTATACTCTTTAGTCACCAGACCATGACCAAGGTGTTGCTTAAGTCCCTTCAAGCTTTAATTATCACAAAAAAAACTTAATCACCGTTGATCTACAACCATATCAAAACAAAAAATATGACTGCAATTACACATGTACACCAAAAAAATCTTCTCACTCCTACGAACATAATATACTTATTAAACAGCTAAAACTAATTTTTTTTTAAGATTTATAGTAGAAGTTATTTCTTACTTTCCATATATAAGCTAGGAAAAGAGAAAGTTTCAAAAGTTACTAAAAATGTGATATTTTATTCCTATTTCACCACCTTACCTTTTTTTTCTCCTCTCAGATCATTATTCTTTTGTTCAACATTTTCATTGTTTCAACCTGCTTTAATTTTTTTTTTAATTTTGCTAATATTTCAAATTCAAGCCAAAAAAATTCTGAGGGAAAAACAAAATCCTTTCTTGTAGGATGGGCCCAATACTAACGGAATACATGTATCTAGACCCAATTGCTTCAAAGTTCAACATTTTGACCGCCCATACTTATTAAATGTAGCATCTTCCTTTATTCAATTAATCAATTGAGAAACATGGCAACTTCAATGGGTAAAAAAATTATGCCAATGATAAAAGAAGAAAAGGCAAATCATGTATTACCATTTAGATAATCCTCCAAACCAATGTCATCTAGACTTCCTGTAAAAGCCTCCAAACCCAGCATTGAAGATGGAATTACTCCTGGAGGTCTCTGGAATCTACAAGGAATAGTAGTAGCATTATACATCCTTGGTGACTAAATAAACCAGACCAGAGCCACCAATATAATAGACTGAATAAGAGGGGAGAGAGAAAGGAGGGCAAGACAAATGGAACAATCAACAAGACCAACACAGAAATAGCATAAGAGAATTAAATCAAGTGCCTTTCTTCCTTCTTAATAAAGCAAGAGGTAACATGGGAGTATCAAATGGACTCTAGCACTTGGCTTTCTTTTTCTTTTCTTTTTTCTGGTGTCAGGCCACTGTCCTAGCATATGTTTCAATTGGTATGAAAAACAAATTCTTCTGAGTCATTCTTCTTTGAAGGATAGCTTGTAAAAACCATCATTGTAGACAAGTTTCAACTCACAAAAAAGGGAAGGGAATATTCTCTCTCAATGCAAAGCCTTGTTCAGGCCAAAAAAAAATTGCAAAGCCTTGTTAAAGGCATAATCCACTAGACTTGAAAGTTGAAATACAATAAGTTAAAACTCCCACAAAGTCGTGAATAAATCCAGTTGGCCAGCACAACAACAAAGATGGAGATCATGACTAATTATCTTACATGATACGAATACCATTAGTTAAAAATGATCAAGCATCTAGAGAACAATATAACTCATTCATTTAACATCTAATTTCTACAGTGAAAAATAATATTCAATATGTTGGAAATAAGATTCGAATTATATAATATGGGAAGGATTCCTCCACTACTACTTATTATGCAAGATACTATGGAAAACAGAAAAATTCACATCAATCCCTTGTGGGCACTTTATTGTCACCTTTGATGGTGATCTTCAAAGACATAAACTTAATCCCCTTAAAATTTATGTCAAGTGATAGCAATAAACTATGTAGAATCTATAATGCTCTTTATATCAGTGATATTTCTATTTCTATTTCTTCTCTGTATAAACGTTACTTATAAACGACCATGATGCATTCTGGAGGAAAATATCTCGCTGTTTCATAGTTCATCTTCATACTCTAGAAAGGGGATGCAGTATGGTGTCATTGTTGGACACAAACAGCTGAAAATTTCAGCAATTTACAAATTGTTCACTTTTCACGCAAAGTTTTTACTGTCTAATTTTCTATGACAGTTTATGCTGCCTTTTGTTGCATGAGATGTAACCATTACTAGAGGTAAATAATTGAATATGTCCTAGGAGATCAAAGCTTCAAGCTAAAATAAGAGTCAAGTGATCACCCTCTTGCAAACATGATATTTAAAACAAAAGAGGTTCTTTACTTTCATTTTCTTCAGAAAAGAAAAATATCAATAACTAATTCATCCCAAAAGCTTATTTTAAACCATTAGGAGAAGGTGCATGAATGACTTTTTCTTTTATATCTAACACACCCTTTCACATGGAAGACTTTAGGATTGAAGTGTCGACAAAATACAGACCCACCAAATCTTGTGCTGAAATTTACAGAATGAAGTCTTGGCCATGAAGGTTATCTTACCATGTCAAGAACTAACTCATCCCAAAAGCTTATGCTATTAGGAAAAGGTCCATGAATAGTTTTTATAATATCTAAGGGCTTGTTTGGAAGGATGGAGTGGGGTGAGAAAAAGATTCAAACCATTGTTTAGCTGTGTTTTCATTAATGGAGTGGGGTGGGTTCGGATGGGTTCCCAACCCACTCCACACCTCAATTTTCAAACCCTCCAAATTTGGGGGTTTGGGTAATCATCACTAATTTAATTACAGTTTTACCCTTATTATGCATTAAAAGAAAATATACAATGGTAATTTTGGAAAAGAATCAACCCACCCCATTAATGACTATTGTAGACACCAAACAATGGAATAGTTAACTCCCCCTTCCCACTCCATTCCATCCCACCCCACTCCATTAATGACCACTCCCCTCCACTCTACTCAAATCTCCCAAACAGGCCCTAACATCTTCTATTTCGTTTCCATTTTCTTCTTTATTTAACAGAGTAATAACACAGGAAAAAATAAAATTACACAATTTAGCTTATGCGAGAAGATTGACAGTAATAATTTTCAACATATCTTGTAACTAAGATGCCTTGTATAATTGTATGCCTCCGTGTAATCACAATTTTGACGCAATAAAATGACTAATTAAAATTCAACACATCCCACAAATAACAGCTAAGGTACAACTCCCTGGTGGCAGAATCACAAGGTTAAACATCAACATACTTTTGACTGGGGACAGACCTATTGATACATATAACACATTTGTTTCTAGAGGAAACAAAGATGATTTAGCTTTCTAACTATGTCCAAAATATGGACACAATACAGTAGAATCTTTAATTTTCAATAGAATGCATCATTTAAAAACTTGTGATTAGGTACCTATAGGTCCTATACAAATATACAAAATTGTCTCACAACATAAAATTTGAATTTTAATATATTTTTAGGTCTGTATACCAGTGGCTTAAGGAATCCGTTCTATACTATTCACTAACCCAAACTTGGAAACAAAAAAAATATTAAATCCCCCGCTTAGGAGGGGGGAAGACAATAAAAAGTAAAATAAAGAGAGAAAAGATTGATCATAAAAATGGTTTGGAATTATCTGTTAAGAGGAACACATATATAATTTGGATTAATGTTAGTTAGGCTAGTGGATTTGGCTGATTTATAATTCATAGGTCCATACATTATCCATCATTAGTTAAGGCTTATGGGAGTTCAGTTTAATAATAGTTTTATAGTTTTTATTTAAAAAAAGAAGAAATTTTATCAGCTAGAAGAAAGGAGAACAAATAAAGAGGAGGACAAGATACCCTCCTTAAAAGAGGCAGAAAAATAAAAACAAATCAAACTCCACAATCTCTCTGCATATTTCTTATGTCAAGGAGACTCACTTAAAGAAACCATGGGCTGAGCACCAAAGCAAGGCCATAAATCTATAGAAAGCGAAGAACCTTTAAAAATATGAGAAATACTCTCAATATACATCAAAGAACAACATATCATCAAATTATTTATGTTTCTTTCTAGTACATTGAGCATCTAACCCAAGATCTCCACACAGTCTAACCCCCAGCCACCCAAACACCAGAGCTAAACCTAGGTGGTTAATTTATTTACTTTTATTTACATATTAATGGTTGTTTTTATATTCATATTATACGCACACACACACTTTTGTATTCATTCCTGGGGCATATTGTCCTATATCCGGTGGCTCGGTTCATGTTCACTTCATGAAACAGCAGGAACTGGTAACGTCACAAAGTTGAGGGTAATTATTTTTAACCAACTAACATTTTATGTGAAGCATTCGATCTTCCCACATACATTTAGCAAATTTTTTTCCTTTTCCATTTCAGTCACTTTAACACATTGCTTTCAATAGACACCTTCAGACAGCAAGAGCAATGGTTTATTCCTTGTGTAAATAATTTACACTATACGTTACATACTTAACTATGGTCCAAAACACTACGAACATAAACATGGCCCTAAGTCAAGGACATACCACTCAGGTACCAACACCATTGCCAATTGATAGTATCTAAAATCTTAGAAGAAACTAGGTTATTCCAAATAGTGGAAGCACGCATTCAGAAAAAGAGCACATAATATACCGGGATAATATTTGCCTGTCAAGGTCCTCCTTCACCGGAAAAGCAGTTCCATACAAGTTGACAATGCATTTCCTTTTCACCTCCTCATTTACCC
This sequence comes from Ceratonia siliqua, assembly GCA_034509205.1. Lineage (NCBI taxonomy): Eukaryota > Viridiplantae > Streptophyta > Magnoliopsida > Fabales > Fabaceae > Ceratonia > Ceratonia siliqua. The sequence continues at coordinate 2,116,809 of JASKGM010000012.1, read as the reverse complement.
TCCTTACCTAAAATTACAAAAGAGAAGATAATGAATTGCAGAGTAGACCAGGAGAGAGAGACATGAGTTTCATACCGATAGAATTAAACATGATGGTCTCTCCCTAATGCTTACTTCACTTAAGTTATCATAACTTTTAAACTCTTCGAAAAAAAAAAACAAAGACCACTTGAAAAGAAGACGAAGTAAAGCTAGTAAAGACAGAAACCCTCTTCCGGCAGAAAGAAAACCAAAGACTCTATTCGATCAATGCAAAATTTTCAGCGAAATTTATATTATTTTCAGCTAGCTGCTGAAATTTCAAAACAAGCAGTGCCCATCAATCAGAAAATGGCAGCATAATTAATTAATACTAGAAAATTGAGACAGAGAATGCAAACAAGAAATCCAGAGAAAGCAATTACAGATTCCTGAGTAGATTCGAGAGGATGGGATCCAACGATATTGCTCTTGACGCCACTGAGTCCAAAACGAAGCGCATCGTTTTGGACACCTCCAATTTGGTGTTCCATGGTCTTTGGTGCCTCCATCTTTTGTCTCTTCGGTTTCGTTATTCTTCGGCTTCTTCTGTCTCTACAAGTCAGTTCAGCAAAAGCTTCTATACCAAGCAAGCAACCTAGAGAAAGAAAGCAGCGGTCTATGGCTTTATTGACAGAGATAGTTTGAGACGACGTCGTCTATCTTTCTTACCACAGTATGCTCTTTCCTTATGGAAAGTCACGAACTAGGAGATTGGGCTGTAACATCTAACAAGCCCAAAAGCCCTAGATCTACTGCCCAAAGAAAGGCCCAAAAACAAAAATACAAACCCAGTTGTGGCCCAAATACAAATAGCCCCTATTTTTAGTACAGAAGCTGGGTGATCAAAAAGCAAAAGTAATGGCTGTTTCATTCTATTTTCGTTTTAAAAAAAAACAGTTTTCAAACACAATTTTAAAATCCAATTTTTTTTAAAAAAAAATCGTTTGAAGAACCTATTTCTAAAACAGTTCTGAAAAAAATTTGTTTAACTTAATTTGAAGTTTTAAAACTCAAAATTCGAGCTGCATCTATTTAAATTGTAGTTGTATTTATTAAAAAGATATAAATAAAATAATAATTATAATAGTTTAGAATTAAAATAACAAGAATAATTAATTAAGTTAGTTTACATATTTATTTACAAAAGTATTCTTTTTGTTTTTTTAGAGAGAAGATAGAATAGAAAATAGAAAACAATTTAAAGTTATTATCTGTTTTCTGTTCTAAAGTACAAAAAATTAAAAAAACAGAGAATAAAAAACAGTTGTATCACGTATTAACTGATTTTTTTTCTCTTCCCTTTTCAAAAACATAAAATTGTTTCTAAATGACATTATCAAAGAGGTCCAAAATCTCGCACTCATCTCAAGAAGCATTATATTTCCAAACAATGCATCATCAAATTTTATTTTTCTCCCTCTTGTCATTATAATGCACTTTTTTAAATAATAAATTATTTAAAAAATTAAAAATATTATAAAATATTATTTTAGAATATAATGCATTATTAGTATTGGATGAAATATCTCAAATTTATTTTTTTTTATACACAAAAGCATTTTAAATTTTCAAAAATTACATATTTGAGTCCGAAACCCCCTATTTGGTCCTTCCTCTACCTTAGACTTCATCACAAAAGAAAAAAAATATTGCTACTTTAGGTTCGCACTCTTTTTAGTGGCAGATTCAGGACTTTTGTTACGTGAGATTACTTAATTTTATATGACATAATAACATCAATAATTTTAAAAATAAATAATAAATATATATTAGCATAAGTACACCATCAAGAAAAATCAATACTTTTACAGTTGTCACGTACAAGTTTTCATTAGTTGAAATTCATATATTATAACCTCATCAAAAATAGTATTGATGACAATTTTTTCAATGTAGCATACTAAACAATCGTTCCAAATTTGATCACCCAGTCAATTACACAAATCAATCATCATAATATTCATTACTGAGAGATATCTTTCTATGAATGCAATTGTTGTAGGTAGAATTATTTCTATCTTCAAAGGCAAATATACCATTGGGCATTTGATTTATGTTTTTTGTTTCCCCTTATACTCTAGAAAAGATCACCAAACCTATCCAATGTAATAAAACAAGTGGACTGGATGATATTGTAGGAAAGAAAGAAGTAGTAAGTGAGCTGAATAATATTGAAATAATAAAAAATGTAGGCTAGCTGTGGAGCACTACACTATTAATTCAAACTCCAAGTGGGTTATTATATAATAACTATCTTTATTTATAATAAATTAAAAGAAAAATAAAACAAAATTAAGTGTAAAATCTCAATCCAAGTCTGCATCTGCTACCGTTCCTTTCTCTCTCCTGCTTTTCCAATAAGTCCAGAAAATGGATCCAATCATATTTTCTAAATTATTGTTATTAATTTATTTTTAAACGAGTCATAATTTATTTAACAATGTATGCATACTTCATTCACTTTATTCATCGTGGTCATCTAAAAATGAATAGACGATCATGATGCTAACATAATCAATTATATTACGTCCCCAACATGACTGGATCCAGATCCAACAAGTCCCACATTCACCCTTGCTCCATCCTTCCTCAACCTCAGCTTCCACATTCCTTAAGAAAAAAGGGAAAAAACAAGTTTTTAGGTAAATTTCATCAATTTAATTTCTTGTTATAATTCCTCACTTTTTGGGTTAGTATCACAACGTGACGGCCAGTGAAAAGCCATCATTTTATAACTTTTGAACGTGTAAGGAAAAACATAAAGAAAAATAGAGTCGTCACCACTTAATTAAAAGGATAATTGAAATCCTTAAAAAAAACGAAAAACAGGCCCTTGGAACCAGATGAAATGTTCAAAAGTCTAATTACGTGTGGGGAATGTATTAGGCACCGTACAACGTCTATCCCTGATGATGGTTATCTTAAATTATTTGTGCTTTAAAAATTTTAATATATTTTAATTACCCCATTTTTATTAATGTGATAATAAAATATAAAGAAAGAATGAACCAAACATACCTTACCAAGTAAATCTTTACGTACATCAAAAAGGATCAAGGTCAACATAATTTAAAATTTTGTTAAATTGATGAAAAGAAGCTAGGACATTAAGGGAATATAAAATTTAATTTAAAGCCTGAATAGTGAATTGGAACATTGGAGAGAATATACCTCCAATAAATGCCCATGAAAGTTGAGATTTTGAAAAAATAAAATTTCACTGCAAGCATATGAAAATTAAGATATTGGAGAGGATAACCTCCACTGAATGCTTATGGAAGTTAGGACCTTAAGATAAACTAAAAGTTTTTGCAATATTTTGGGGCCACAACGAATTATGAAAATAGGCAAGAATGAAATTTATGAAAATAATGGGGCCAAAATGTAATTTCTGGAAATAGGGGCCAAAATGCAATTCCTAAAAATAATGAAGCCAAAATAAAATTACTTAAAGTATTGGGGTCAAAATAAAATTTCTAAAACTGTTGAGGCCAAAATAAAATTAATAAAAATATTGGTGTCAAAAGCTATTTTAAAAACAACAACTATAATATATTTTAACAACAACAAATAAAAATATAGCAATCAAAAACAGTAAAACAAATAAAAGAATGAAACAAAAAATAATAATTAATAAAACAAAGAGAAACACAAAAACAGAAATAAATAAAAAAAACCAATTAAAAATAAAAAATAGAACAAAAACAGAAATAAAAAACAGATTAAAAATAAAAACAACAAACAAAAATAATAAAAACAGAAATAATAAAAAACAGATTAGAAATAAAAATAAAAAATAAAAAACAGAACAAAAAATAAAAACAAAAAAAATAAAACATTAAAAAAATAATAATAACAGAAACAGAAATAATAAAAAAGATTAGAAATGAAAAAAAAAAACTAAAAACAGAATAAAATAAAAACAGAAATTAAAAAACAGATTAAAAATAATAAAAAACAGACCAAAACAAAGAGAAATTAAAAAAATTAAAAAATTAAGACAGAAATAATAGAAACCAACCTAACATACCCAGGGTGTACCACAACAGTCTCCTATCATCAACATGATCCACATCCAATAAACTAAGATCCCAATTAAACATCTTCATTAGCATATTTATGCAGAAGATCTTGATTTATTGATATATAGGTGGCCAACTCTTTTGAAATGGCATATAACTGTCCTGTAGTATGAGGAAAGTACTTGTTTCCTACCTCACCACACTTCCAGTATTCTGGTTCATGATATTTTATGCCCCTGACTTCATGCACCCAATATACACCCGAGGTTTCATACAGTGCCTAACCAAAGCAAATCCAAAGTATTGCTAAATTTGCATGGACATAGTCGTCACCTTTTACATAAAATTTGTCGTCACCTTTTACATAAAATTTTGCATCCCACAAGGCAACAGCTGTTGAAAAATAAGTCTTTTTCATTGCTGATAATTCCCCCGCCTTCAAGCAGCAGCGTCCCTTTTATAGCCAAAGTAAGATGTGAAATGGAGAGAGGCCATGGAATTTGGTAGAGATGGCGTGAAGGGGGAGTTAAAAATCTGTAGTGAGTGTGGGACTAGGTGGGATAGGGATAGAGTGAGTGGAAAATCAAAGAGTGGGTGAGATTGGAGAGGGAGAAGATAAAAAAAAGAGAGAAGAAAAGAATAATGAAAAAGGTGCATACTCCCTACCGTTCACATTACGGTAGGGGTGTTTTAAATTTTTTTTTATATTTTTTTTTATATTTTTTTATTATTTTAAAAAAATTAATTAAGTTTTATATCATAAATTTATTTTAAAATTTTTTAAAATATTTTTATATTTTTTATAAAATTTTTTAAGTCATAAATAAATAGTAAAAAAATTATAAATGAATAATAACAGAAATATAAAAGAAATTTAAAAAATATTAAAAAATAATTTAAAAATTTTTAAAAAAATTATATAAGATAAAAAATATTTAATTATTTTTAAAAAATAAAAAAATTTTTAAAAAAAGCTTAAAAAAAAAAAAAAGTGAGAGTAGCTTAGAAATCTCCAAAAGGAGGGAAAGACGTGAGGTGATGTGATAGAGAGAAAGTGAGTGAATAAGAGAGATGGCACGAGTGAGTTGGCAAAATGAAGAAAAGAAGATTAAATTTTAAAATTAGTTTTTTTTATTTAAATTTTTTTATATTCTTTTTTTTTATATTTTATAAATAAAGTAGGTTAGAAATAATATAATTTTTTATTTTTATATTTAATAATAATAATATTTATATAATAATAATAAATAAAAATATTAAACAAAATTAAATGTTTAGGATTTATCTCCTCTGTCAATGAATTTCCTCTGTGCTTGATTATGTGGGAAAACCTAGGATTGTGTGGATGGAAATTTCGTGGTTCTTGCAATAAGAATCATATGAAAGCTTGATTGAATTTTTTGGAGGTAAAATATTTATTTTTGATACTCTAATTTGATACTTTAGGTTCTCTTTTTCCTTTTCCTAAATTGTAATTTGAACTCTAGGCTAGCTAGCTCGAAGCCAGGAAAGAAAATTTTTGGATATATGGTTATAGTAAAATCGTGTTAGACCATCACGATGTCTCTGAAATTTTTTTTTATATGTTTCTAAAAAATTGTACCAAAACAAAAATATAATTAAATCTTAATTATTTAACATGCCTTAAGTAGTTATAATTTAAGACTCGTGTTATGCGTCCTATTTTTAGGTGTAGCATAGTTTTCGATATCCAAATTTAATATATTTTTTTAATTTTTTATCTTAATTTTTTTATTTTTTAATATTAATTAATTATTATTTATGTCATATAATTTTTTTAAAATTTTTTAAAATTTTTTTACATATTTTATATACTATTCATTCATAAATAAAAATATTTTTTAAAAATACAAAAACGTTTTAAAAAAATTTTAAAAAAATATATAATATAAATAATAATTTATTAATATAAAAAAATAAAATTAAAAAGTCTAAGTTACCACCCAAAGTGAGACGATAACTTAGAATTTCTCATAATTTAATTAAGGCATTTGCTATCCTACCCCCCACTTCCCTACCTCTTTTCCTTACTACCCCTACTTCGGCACTACCGATTTGTTATGTTTTATATTTTTTATCTCAATTTTTTTTATTTTTTAACATTAATTAAGTATTTATTATGTCATATATTTTTTTGAGAATTTTTTAATATATTTTTATATTTTTTAAAATTTTTAAACTTATGAATGAATAGTATTAAAAAATTATGGGTGAATAGTATATAAAAAATATAAAAAATTCTTAAAAATATTTAAAAAGTTTTTAAAAATTTTAAAAAATAAGATAAAAAATATTTTATTAATTTTAAAAAGTAAAAATTTTTTAAAAAAAATTTAAAAAATATAAAAAAAATAAAGAGACGTAGCTTAGTTCCCTTTAATTAAATCTCATATCATTTATATTTAACTGTACAAGATTCGATTCGAATTTAGTTATAGTTTGGTTATAGCATCCGTAATTTTTTGATCAGTTTGAAACATCCAAAATATGATCCCATATCAATATAGTAATATTTTGGTAAACGTAAAGAGAAATAGCGATGGAATCACTTCTCGGCGAGTTGGAACTGTATTATGTGTCATACTACAAAAAGACCTAATTATCCCTATGGCGGGTGTTCCTAGGTTGGGTTAAGTCATACTTTACTCTTGTAATAACATATATTATATAAGTTCAGACTCATTTTTGTCCTATTTTAAATGTAAATTTTGAATCTAAGTTTGACTTTGTTTTTTATTTAAAAATTTGGATCTAACGATTCTCAATAATAATTTTTTTCTTAAAAAATCAAAGAACCCAATAATTTCATATTACAAAACATGTATATAAACTATAACTTGAAATTATAAAAAAAGTTTATTTTATATATATTATTATATATAAAATATAACTATATATATATATATATATATATATATATAACAAGATTGGTTCGGGCCACCCTGTTTTAAACTTTAAAGTTGAGGTTCAATCGTGTTTTTAATTGGGTCTAAATGTTTGTCCATATCTAATTCTTAAACTTAAATATAAAAGCTAAACCTTATTTTAAAAAAACCAGGCTCGAGTAGTCCAATAGGGTAAACTCCAAATGACCATCACTTATGGCATTATATATATATATATATATATATATATGACTTCAATACATTATTACATGATCCTTACCGTTAATCTCACTAATATTTCCAAAATCTCCTGCTAATTTATTTATCAGAATGTGCGACTGCATCGCTCTTGTGTACCTTTAATCTCTTGGCTTGCAAGTAGCTCCCGAGATGTATTTTCGTTAGTAATTCTTTAACTAGCAATTGCTCAATTGCTTCCTCTATGAGCCTAACGTTCTAGCAGGGTCCAGCAGCTTATATATTTCTACTTTATTAAAAAGACCAGCTGCCAAGTGCCAACTATATGGACCTGAAGGCTGAAGCAATTTAAAAGAGAGAGAAAAAAGAAAACAGATGGACAAAGTGAAATCAAAAGCTTTATCTCAATATACCTTAAACTTTTGCATTTATATGGAAATATCTTTCTTTTTATAGGCTTTTAATTCTTGTACCAGAGTCTCTGAAAAAGGGATAGAAAACATTAGGATCTTTTTGGTTTGCTCATTTTTTATTTTAAATAAAATACTCTCTCTTCTTTTAAAAAATATTTTAATTATATATTTTTTTTATATTTTAAAAATATACACTAAATTTTAGTTAACATAATTTTGTTAAAAATATTCAAATAAAATTATTTTTTAAAAAATAAATTATAAAATTAAAATTATAAAATATATTGATAAACTTACCATTAAACAATGTATTAAATTTCGTTTCGAGGTACCGTTTCGGTTATTCAGGAAACGGAAACGTTTTGAAACATTTCAAAAATTTCATGGAAACGAATGATTTTTTAAGAAACGTTTCGAATAAGTTTAAATAATATATATTTTTTCAATTATAAAGGATTCTAACATGATAATAATAATATAGATATATATAATTAGATAACATAATATTGAATAA
>JASKGM010000012.1:2083414-2101580 GCA_034509205.1 Ceratonia siliqua | reverse complement strand
AAAAATAATTTTATCTAAATAAATTTTTTATTTTTTTGTTCTATAAAATTATTTTTTAAAATTATTTTTAAAAACTATTTTAAAAAATAATAAAACAAAAATCATTCCAAACATTTTCTTACTGATATCCAGAGGCATTCTCATATGATATCATTAAATTCCTATTTGATGTTATGTACTATTTATATCTTTTGTTGGGGTAATGTATTTATCTTTATTTTTATCTTTTATAAAAATAATTATTTGTTGTAAAAAATAATTATTTTATTATAAAAATAATTATATATTTATAATATAATAATTATTTTTTATAACATGATAACCATATTTTATGACGGATAAAAAAGACAAAAGAATAAATTGTGCATGATAACTAAAAATTTGGTATCTATGAGACACTGTATAAGAATTTGATGCGCTACCAAAGAATAATTTTCCCTTATAAATTTTATCTCTTTGAATTTGAATTTAGTCTATCTTACTTAGCTTTGTCATTTGATAACGAATAAAAAAAATATCCTTTATTTTCTTAAAAGATATAAAAATATTTTTGTCATTCAAAAATTTGAATTAAATGATTTGTATATTATTATATTTTAAGAAAATAACTAGAAATTTTTTTTTGTATTTATTATGTTTTTTCTAAAAAGAGGGATAATTTTTGTCTATAGTATATATTTTTTAATACAGTAAGAATATTCTTTAACTCTTGAAGAATGCTATTATTTTTTGTTCTTCTCTTCTTTAGACAAGCTATTACCTCGAATCATGTTATTCCTTTCTTGAACATTCCAATTCAGAAACTTAAATTTCTTGCTTTGATTGGACACATACCTCTCTCTAGCCCGAGATTCCCTGTTATCAATCTTTTTAATGTTCAGGAATAACTTCAATCCAAGCCAACTTCTACTGCTGACTTCTTTTCTTTATAGTAATAATAATTACATAGCATTCTAAAGTTGCACTATATATAATTATATAATAAAAGAAAATATAGAATAATGTGTTAGCGTTGTAATCAAATCTTGAGCTATGGAATCTCGTCATATTTCAAAATTTAGACGATCTAGATTAAAATAATTTAAATTTTTTTAAAAAAAAATATGTTGAATCGTGACCGTCTGTTTTTTAAACGGACGGTCTTAATTCAACTGGACCGGTTATGTTGTCATGTGACATGATTAGATTCACATCCGATCTTGAGACCTAGTAAAATTGTACTGATTAAGTCAACCCGCAAAAATGTATTGTTTAATGTATCTACAATACAACAATCAATCTATTATTAATTTGTCATAATATTAAGTGATTATTCAAATCCATGACACCTTAAAGGTGTAATAGTGGGCAGTTTGAGAATCCAATTTACAGTACTAACATAATGTTCTCCCACTTGAGTGATATTCTATAATCAAATTTCACTTACATAAATAGTCTAAGTATGAAATCAATTTTTAACACAGACATAATTTGAGATTATAATAAATTGCTACCTCTTAGATTCATTGACTCAAAAATATAACCAAAAATAAAAATTGAATAAAAACCAACTTAGTGGCTATGATTTTAAACCACAAGATATTAGTTGAAAAGTATAGTTCTAAAATGAGTCACGTTATTGATCATGGCACATTATTTAATTCAATTAAAAATTTCCAATTGAAGGACATTGACCTCATATATATTATTCATATTGAGATTTTTAATTTGTGAAAATATGTCTCAATATGAATAAATTAAATGTGCGTGATTTTTGCCACGTAATGTATTTGATTGAAGGTGATAGAAATCTTATCAACCTTTTATTTTTATTAAAAATAATTAAAGTCCATTATACGCGACATGAAATTGTTGTGCTTAAAATGCTATTATTTAGCACAAAATTATTACATAATATTAAATAAATTGTTAATTTTTTAATTTATGAGATCATATGACAATTTTAATTAATTGATTAATATTTAATACATTATTTTTATACACGTGCATACTTAAAAATTTATATAGATAATATAACTTATGATGAGTATGAACAATTATGATTACGTTTATTAATGTAATACATCCTTTCATTTTCTTCAAATAATTCCTTTCTTTCTTCACATAATTCCTTTCTTTCTTCACATAAATTCCCATCCCTTTCTTTTCGTTTCAGTTATCTTTCATATAAAATAACTAACCCTTTATTACCTGTAACTATATTAACTGCCAACCAAGATTATCCCAAACTTACCCAACCATACCTAAAATTTACCTAACTTTAACAATGCTGAAGAAGCTTGGACGAAAGATTGAGAAAGAAATTTCCAGGTCCTTCAGAAGACACAAGAGGCCGTCCCCACCTCCACGACTGCCGCCGCCGCCGCCGCCTCAGCCTCCGCCTCCGCCTCCGCCTCCACTACCTCCCCCTCCGCCTCCACCTCCACCACCACCGCCTCCGCCTTCACCATCACCTCCACAGCCACCGCCACAGCCCCAAAAGCAACGAGATACACCTTTCCTCTTCCCCCAAGCCGACTCCACAATTCTCCCTGACCCTTCCAACTTCTTCTTCCCAAGCCTTCTCTCAACTCCACTCCCTACAAACTCTTTCTTCCAAAACTTCGTCCTCAACAATGGCGACCAGCCCGAGTACATTCACCCCTACCTCATCAAATCATCCCTCTCCTCCCTCTCTGTCTCCTACCCATCACGCCTCTTCTCCTCTGCTTCAATATCACAGGTTTTCGCTTCTGATCTCACCATCTCTGCCTCTCAAAAATCGTCCCCAGATTCACAAGGAAAGCACATAATCTCTTCCTTTAGTGACCTCAGCGTCACTCTAGACTTTCCCTCTTCCAATTTGCGATTCTTTCTCGTCAGAGGAAGCCCCTTCCTCACTGCATCTGTGACTGATCGTACACTACTTTCCATCACCACCGTCCATTCTATCGTTTCATTCTCATCCAATAGCTCCCTCACCAAGCACACTGTTCAGCTCAACAATGGCCAAACATGGCTTATATATACGTCCTCGCCTATCAATTTGAATCACAACCCTTCCGAGATTACTTCTGAAGTGTTTTCGGGCATAATGAGGATAGCTATATTGCCAGATTCCAACCCAAAATTTGAAGCAATCCTCAATAGATTCTGCTTTTGTTACCCTGTTTCTGGAGATGCAGTATTCACAAAGCCATTCTGTGTGGAATATAAATGGGAGAAGAAAGGCTGGGGAGATTTGTTAATGCTAGCCCACCCTCTTCATCTTCAACTCTTGTCTGGTAATGACTGTGATATAACTATTCTGCAGGATCTTAAGTACAAAAGCATTGATGGTGAGCTTATTGGTGTTGTTGGAGACTTATGGGTAATGAAAACTAACCCAGTTTCTGTAACTTGGCATTCAACCAGAGGCATCAAAGAAGAGTGCCATGATGAAATTATCTCAGCACTTTCTGAAGATGTCGATGCTCTGAACCCCTCAGCAAGAAAAACAACATCTTGCTACTTTAGTGGGAAATCAATAGCAAGGGCAGCAAGAATGGCATTGATAGCTGAAGAGGTGAGTTTTCTTGAAGCCATTCCAATAATTAGGAAGTTCTTGAAGGAGACAATTGAGCCATGGTTGGACGGAACTTTTGATGGGAATGGCTTTCTCTATGATAAGAAATGGGGAGGAATTGTCACTAAAGAAGGGTCTAAAGATGCTGGTGCTGATTTTGGGTTTGGGATTTATAATGATCACCATTATCATTTGGGGTACTTCCTTTATGCAATTGCAGTTCTTGCTAAGATTGACTCAGCCTGGGGAAAGAAGTATAAGCCTCAAGCTTACTCACTTATGGCAGATTTCATGAACTTAGGAAGAAGATCAAACTCAAATTACCCACGGCTAAGGTGCTTTGATGTTTACAAGTTACACTCTTGGGCTGGAGGGTTAACTGAATTTGCAGATGGAAGAAACCAAGAGAGCACAAGCGAAGCTGTAAATGCATACTATTCAGCAGCTTTAATGGGTCTAGCTTATGGTGACACCTATCTGGTAGCCATTGGATCAACACTTTCAGCACTGGAAATTCATGGTGCCCAAACATGGTGGCATGTGAAAGAGGGAGAGAAAATATATGAAGAAGAGTTCAGAAAAGAGAACAAGATAACGGGAGTTTTGTGGGCTAATAAGAGAGACAGTGGACTATGGTTTGCTCCTGCTCAGTGGAGAGAGTGCAGGCTTGGGATTCAGGTCTTGCCATTATTGCCCATTACTGAGGCCTTGTTCTCTAATGTTGGTTATGTGAAGGAGCTTGTGGAATGGACATTGCCTAATTTGAACAGGAAAGGTGTTGGAGAAGGGTGGATTGGGTTTATCTATGCCTTGGAAGGAATTTATGGTAAGGAAAATGCATTGAAGAAGATAAGAAACTTGAAGAGTTTTGAAGAGGGCAACTCTTTCTCTAATCTCTTGTGGTGGATTCACAGCAGAAATGATAAAGAGGAGGAGGAATTTGATCATGGGAAATACTGTTGGTTCGGTCATTATTGTCGCTAAGTATTGTTATAATGATTACAGTATTTTAAAAAGGACAATATTTATGATATTTTCTGCTTTTCTAACTGATATCTCCATTTATCAATGTTCTTTTCATTACTCATTCACAGGGGATTGTAAATGCACGGAGATTTAAAATATAGGAGATTTTAAGATAGTCTTATTTTGGGCTTGTAACTTAATTTAAGGTGTGTTAACTTTTTTTTATTTTTTAGTATTAATTAATTATTTGTTATGTCATATGTCTTTTTGAGAATTTTGTAAAATATTTTAAATATTTTAAATTTTTTATTTATGCATGAATAGTACAAAAAAATTATGAATAAATAATACACAAAATTTTTAAAAAAATATATGACATAGTAAATAATCAATTAATATCAAAAAGTAAAAAAAATCAAGACAAAAAATAAAAAAATAAAAAATCGACATACCCAAAATTATCTTACAGCCTCAGATAATAAGCACCTTAAAATATTTGTTATAATAAAATATAAAAATATCTCTATATTTATTAGTGTTCTGAAATCCGGATCAGACCGACTAGTCATATTAGAAAAATCAAAAATTGGTCTTTGGTCGATCTAGTCACTCCCAAAAAACCAAGGGTACAAAAAATCTATCAAAAACCGACGAATCCGCATTGACTCGATAAAAATCGAGGAACTGGTCGGGTCAGTGGTTTCTCGGTTCTTGAGAAGAGGAAAAATAGGAAACAGAGGAGAAGGAAAAACTGGTCGATGGTGGGTTTAAGCAAGGCGACATCAGATTGGAGAGTTACATAAGCTTGATCCTCTACAAATTTAACAAAAATAGTTATCAGAAACGGAAGGAGGTGAGACCAGTAGCTACAAATACCCTATGCCAATTGTGCGGAGGTAGCATATCGAAGAACAAGAACGAAAAATGGAAGGAGAATGAGCCAACATCCCATTATCTTCCTTTTTGGAGAAACAGAAAGTGAGTGTTTGGATTGGCTTATGTTTTTTAACAGATGTTTCAAATAAAAATACTAATTTTGAAAAAAGTAAGAATTTGGTGTTTGAATATAGTTATATAAAATTGATTTTATTGAAAAAATTATATTTTATGTATTTGGATATAAAAATATAGAAGCACTTTTGTGTTGATAAAATTATTAAAAAGAGTATGTAAAAACATTTTTTATAGTGTTTAAATTTTAAAAATTAAATTTTTTGTTACAATTAAATTTAAAATAAAATATTATTAAGAATAAAAATATGTTAACAGTGCATATGTATTTTTGACACTAAAATTCTTTCTCATCCATTTAAAACTGCTTTTAGCTAAAAGTTAGAAAAATAAGCTTATAAAAATAACTGCTTTTAAGCTTTTTTTGACAAAAACACGTCTACCTAAAAGCAGTTGCTAAATACCCAATTTAACCAAAAGTATTTTTTTTAAAAAAAAAATATATTTTTCCCATGGAAAAGCAGCATCCAAATGAACTCAAAATGGAAGCATAAGAGGTAAAAGATGGGGAGATAATTGTCTTACTTCAGAACCGTGACACACAATTATAAAAAATGAATTTTCTATTATATTCCAAGAGTATGATAATCCTTGAGTAGGTTTTCATTTTTTATATTTATATTTTTATGTATTTTATATTTTATTTTAAGAAATAATTTAAATGAATTTAAAAAATTTCAAAAAAAAATTCAAAAGAATATTTTTACTTTGTTTTTTGATTTATTTTTTAATATTTATGTTATGAAATTTTTTAATTTTTTAGTACTTTTCTTTTAATTTTTCTCAAAATTCTTTTAAATTATTTCTTAAAATATAAATATAAAAAACAAAAACCTACTCCAGGAGTATATAGGATAGGAAGAACCTAAAAAAGAAGAAAGAAATAGCTTTAAAACTGGATAGTTTATTTGAAATAAGAGATTTACAATATTTATAACTTAAAAACTTACAAAGGAAGCTTCGAACAAAATCTTAAAATCTTACAAGGAAGAAAGAAGGATATTTTTGAACAATGCCTATGATTAATAATGAGATGCCTTTTATAGGGAAGACTCTCTTACATTTGTATTACATTTTAAATGAATTTGCATTTCATTTACTGAGATTCTTTGCTGCATGATTGTAGCTTTTCTTTATGTAAGCTGATGTCTTTGAGCTTTTTTGCTTTTAATTGTTGGCACCATTGGAGGGATGCCGGTTGTAAAAACTTATTATAGCTGATTGTCGACACCGTTGGAGAGATGCCATCTGGCTATCACAGGAATTCTTCGCTGAACTCAATCCCAAAGCAGTCGTCTTTATTGTCCTACTCATAATTTGAGGAGGCACCTGAGGATGAACAAGCTTGAGAGGCAAATTCCTGTATCTTTTTTGCAAACTGTATAGGGTTTGATATAGCTGTAAGATTTGATAATAACTTAGTCTTTTCTACCACAAAGGGGGAAAGACTTGGGGTAAAATCAATCCTTACAAATTGTGAATTTTTGGAAATCCACTTATTGACATAAGCTGCGTTAGCATATTCCTATAAATATTTCTTCCACCACTTTACACTGAATTTCCTAACTAAATAGCTTAGCATAGGGTATGGTTGAACACCCTTTATAATTGTAAAACTCCAACTTATCACCCAAAGGATCCTGAAATGGTAATAAAAGAAGAATGGCTTTTCAACCTCTTCATATCTCACTGCTTTTTTGAAATGTTGGTATCCTTCTTATATGGTTAGAGGTAGTATTTGCTATATTAGATTGAAGGCATGAAACCATTCGAGAAACCAATTAGGAAATTGGTCTGAATAATCTCTTGTGAACCAAACGAACCAAGAGCGATTATAATTTCTGTAATACGGTATTGTACCATGCGTCCTTATAGTCATAATAATTATAAGTTAATCCATGATAATTGAAGGAAAATTTCTTGGCTGTATGAGGAGATTGTTTCCACGTAGAATGGGTGAAAACTTTATTGATCTTAATTTGTGAAAATTCTTTGCCTATAGAATCTTGTTGATGACTTATTAGAGCTGATCCTGAATCTACCAGGATAAGTTCATAATAAAGTTTGTCTTTCTTAAAGTCTGTGGGAATAAAATTTCATATCTTTTCTATATTATGAGTTGGAAATATAGCTGTAACTGTATCCTGAACATTATCTCAGTATTGATCATGTTCTAGAGGACATACATAGATGGCGTATCCCTTTCGAGTATATTGAAGTTCTTCTTATTTCTTAGGAAGATCTGAAGAAAGTTTTTCTGAAAAGGTGGCTATATGGCTAGATTGAGAATTTTGGGCCTGGGTGTTTGTAGCATAATTGGCTAGAGTTCGAGTCTTAGATGTGGTTGTTTTTGTTGAGATTTGTGGCTGTATGGTGGCTTTTCCTTTATTTTTTTTTGGAAGATCGACCACAGATGGAGCTTATGGTGAGTTACTAGGTTTGTCCTGTAAAAATTCCCTAACCAAAAGATCTAGAAAAGAATTATTTCTACCAATAATTAATTTGATTTCAAAATCAAAACAAGATAAGATGGCTTGCTATATGTTAAAAATATGTTTTGACACCAAATTTTAAACGTCATTTTGCAAAAGCTCTCTAGCTGCTTTGCAATCCACTCTTAAAAGAATTTTTTGATTAATCAAATCATATTGAAATTTTGTAGTGCACAAAACGATTGATAAAATTTCTTTTTAATGGTGGAATACTTTTGTTGACTCTCCATCCAAGTACCTGAATGGTATCTAAATATTTGTTCTATAGAATATTTTTTCTGTTTTAGAATCCCTCCATATCATATGTCTGAAGCATTAGTTTCTACAATCTTAAAAGTTTGAAAATCGGGGATTCCTAGACAGGGTAAATTCTTAACTTGCCATTTTATGTCTATGACAATCTGGGTCATATCTTGATTCCAAGCTGGAGGTTGTTTCTGTAATCTTAGGAACAATGGTTTACACTTTTTTCTAATGTTGGGAAGGAAGTCTGACATATAGTTAAGACATCCTAGAAATCTCTGTAATTGATTCTTATCTTTAATCTCATATGGGAACTTATCTGCAAATTCTATGACTCGATTTGTTGGCGTTATTGATCCTTGATAAATTTCAAAACCCAAAAATTGAACTTTAACTTGGAATAATTTCATTTTAGTAGCTGAGACTACTAAACATTTTTTCTTAATTATTTCATAAAATTACTGTAAATGTTTAAAGTGTTGTTATGTAGAATTAAAAAATACTAAAACATCATCTATACACAATAGTAAATCGCATATAAGGATTAAATATGTCATTCATTATTTGCTGAAATTATAAAGGTGTATTTTTTAATCAAAATGGTATTACGTCCCATTCGTAATGTCCAAAAGGAACTATAAAAGTAGTTTTATATCTGTCTTCTTCTTTTACCTATATTTAATAATATCCTGACTTTATATCAAACTTTGAAAATATGGTTGCATTAGATAATCTTCCTATAAGATCTTTCTTATTTGGAATGGGTATCTAATCCATTTCAAAGCTTTGTTTAATGGCTTATAATTTATGACTAATCTTGGTGCTCATCTTTCTATTTCTGCATGGTTCTGCACATATAATGCTGCACAACTCCATGCTGACTGACTTGGTCTTATCTAAGAGTTGTTGAATTTCTTGCTTACAATAGTCTAGTAATTCTTGATTCATTTGCATTAGTTTGGCTTTAGTAGATATTTCCTTTTCATTAATTTTTTTTTTTCATATGATAGAGTAACTTCATGCTTTTTTCTATTCAAAAAAGCATTAGGATGATCTGCACATATTTTTGTTTCAAATTTGTGTTGTAATTGTTTTATTCTTTCTTGTATAACTGGATTTTTTACTTGTTCTTATATTCTTTTATAGTGAATTTCTTTCTGTAAGTATTTTATCTGCTTTTGTTTTCTCTAAATTCTATTTATACGATAAATATAATCTTCCTGTAATAAGTTTATATCTCTTGTTATGGAAGGTTTTATCCATTCGAAACAAATATTCTTGCCTCCTACTTTGATGGTTATTCCTAAAGGTGTTACTTTAAAGGATATTATTTGCTGTAAGAATGAGGTTCCTAAAATAACTGGGTTATTTAAATTTTTTACCAACATGAAAATGTTTTTAAAATATATTCCTTTATTACATATGTGTGCATTAGATAATTTATATTTGATGTTTAGCTTAGAATTATTGGCGGCTGAAAGTCTTTCTATAGTTTTTCCATAATATTTAGTAGGTATTAAGCCTTCTTGAATGCAGTTCATATATGCTCCAGAATCGACTAATACTACTAAAGTTCTGGCATATTCATTATTTATGACTAAATTCATCTGACAATACCATTTTTGATAAGTAATTTAGATATTCGTTGTATAAATTTTTCTTAGTTAATTTCTTTAGGTAGCTCTTTTTCTTCTTCAAATATTTTTTCTTCTAGCTGTTCTTTAGCATCTATATTTTGTCTCAATTGTATTTCTAGTATGGATTTTATTTCTAGAATTTCTAATTCTCTATTAATTTTGTTTTATTTTAGTTGTTTGATTTCTTCTTTAATTATTTTTATTTCCTGTTGCAAATCATTTATATTGGCTGTAGGAGTTTTTTCTTTTTCAAATCTTTCTAAGATATCTTTCATTAATAATGGCTGAGGTTTCTCTCTTTCCTTTT
Organism: Ceratonia siliqua; assembly: GCA_034509205.1. NCBI lineage: Eukaryota > Viridiplantae > Streptophyta > Magnoliopsida > Fabales > Fabaceae > Ceratonia > Ceratonia siliqua. The sequence continues at coordinate 2,091,380 of JASKGM010000012.1, read as the reverse complement.
CTTCTTAATCTAATAGATCTTTTATTTTTAATAAATATTATCTTTTAACTTCTCTATCTTCAATTTTATCAATTATATCTACTAAAAATTGTGAATTTTCTCTTGATATAGCTCTTATCTGTTTTATACAATTTTTGCAGTTACACAGACCGGGTCCATTCCGGGCTAGACTCGGATTCTAAGATGTCTGAATTAGATTCTTCTTGGATTTGATAAATGTGATCTTCTTCTTCGTCTTTCGAAATATATTCAGATTCAAAAGAGATATCATCATTTATTAATACCTTTAATAAAATTTGCTTATTTTCTTTGTTAATATTTAATTTTCTTATTTTCTTTTCTATTTTACATTCTGTAGAGTAATGTCCAAATTGGCCACATTTATAACAAACAATGTTTCTTTTCTTATTAGGTTTTTTATTATCTTGAGATTGAAATTTGTTTTTATAGGGTTTTCCAAATGGTTTTCTTGATAACTTTTTATATCTTTGACTTGTAGGTTTATAGGGTTTTGTTTCATAATTTGATTTTTTTTTTTGTAAACAGGTTTTCTTTTAGAAGGGGCTCGTATATTTTCGAATCCATATTATTCACAAAAATCTCCTAGCTCCATTTTCCTAATTTTTTTTATCTAAATACAATTTTCTTTGTAGTTTCATATCGTTACATAATCTTAGTCCTACTATATTTATTATATTGATAATATTTCCATATGTCATTAAATCATATTTTATACTTCCATTATATTTTTGTCTTAATTCATCCCTAACCTTTTTTTGCAAAAAGTTTTGGAAACCTTGCTATAAATATTTCTTTTCAAAATTTTGAATTTTCATCTTGTCTTTGAAATACTTTAGGGATAAAGTTATCTTTATACCACATAAAGTTTGCTAAGGTTGGGCATCTTAGATTCATTAATTCTACTAAATATCGTTCTTGTATTTGTATGGGTTCAACAAAGGATTTTATTATGGCATAAATTAATTGGGCTAGATTATCTAAAACTAATTCTTCCAGGCCTGTAGTTGGATTTCTTCTTGTCTTATAATACTCTCTTATAACTTTTCTATTTTCTTCTGAAAGAATGTTTTTCCACCATCCTTTCAAACTTCCTGTGAATCCTTGAACTAGTATGTCAAAAATATTTTTATCATTATTGTTTTCTATTCGATAGGCTGCAATAGTCATCATCATTTCTTGTGTAAAATTCATTATTTCATATTCACTTTGTCCATCTAGATTCCATTGGTAAATAGATTTTTCATCATAACTTGTTCTTGTAAAGGGTATTTCCTTGAACTGTAGGTCTGGTAAGATAGGTCTTGGATAGTAATTTTTTCTATTATTATTATAGTGTCTTTTTACTTTAGCTAATGTCATTTCTTCTGAATCATGGTATTGTTGTTCTATTTTGGTTATAGCATTTATTCTAATAGATTTTCCTCTATCTGCTAAGTTTAGGCCTTGTTTGTTTCTGTTTTTAAAAACTGTTTTTTTGTTTTTTTGTTCTGCGAGAATAAAAAAATTCGTTTGAGTAAATGTTTTCATTAGTTGTTTTTAAAAACTATTTTCCGAAAACAGTAACTACAAAACAAAAAAACAAAAATATTTTTTTTGTGTTTTGTCTTGTTTTTGTCACCTGTTTTCTAAAAAACACGAAAAACAACTGATGAAAAATATTTTTACCCAAACAAGTTTTTTTTTTTTGTTTTATAAAACTTTTTTTTAGAATTGTTTCTAAAAACTATTTTAAAAAACAATACAACAAAAACCATTCCAAATGGTCCCTTAATTTTTTTAATTGTTTATTAATTTTTCCTAAAAGGTCTTTATCTGAGTTTCCTAATTTAATTTGTTTTGCCTTTTTTCTAGATATAACTTCATGTTTAAAGACTGGTTGCTGTGGATCTAGCTGTTGTTCGCTTAATGGAGCAGTTCTTTTTATTGTATTATCTTCAATATTATTTTCTATTTTGGTTAGTTGTTGACTTACTATATATAATATTTGATTTGTGTAATTATTTTGTTGCTGTATTTTTTGTATTCCTTTTATATCTTAAGGGTCTGTTATCTTAAGAGGGGATGCTATAATTTCATCTTTTCCTAATTTGATTTTTACTTCTTCTAAGGGAGGATGTATGGCTGTTATATATGTATTATTTTTACAAATCCAATTTTTTGTTCTGGTTGTAATGGTATTTACTGAAGGATGATTTTCAAAAAAAGGGTTAAATATTTCATTATTAAAGGTGTACATCTTAAACCATGTAAAGAAATAAATATTTTCTCTTATCTGTTCCATTTATTCATACCATTCTTTTCTTATCTCCGTTTGTTCTTCTTCTGAAAACGTGTTAAAAAACCATTCCCGTTCCTTTTCATGTGCTTTTAGCATAAATTCTTTTCGAATTAAATCTTTATTTATTTGGAAGTTTTCATTTTTTATAACTCTAAGTTGTGACCTAATGGAGTGATAATCTGAAGGTTGAAATTTTCTTTCAATTTGAGATTATGTTTATAAATTTGTATTTTCTGGTTCATAGATTGGTTTTAGAATTCTTGGCTCAAAGTCTACTCCTCTTAAATTATATCTTAAGTTATCCACCAATTTTCTAGTATTAGAGATTGGTGTTGGTTGTCTAGAGCTTAAACTAGAAGAAGAGGCATATCTATTAAGCATGATAATATATATGTCTTCTTCAGGTGTTTGGGTTATCTCATCTATTTCTAATTTTCTTAGAGGTGCTGAGTTTACAAGCTTAGGAAATTTTCAATCCGCAGGGGATTCTATTTCTTCATGTTGTAAAGTTTTGGGGTATTAAAACTGTAGTAATTGAAGGGTATCCTAATTCTATAAGCATTGTTTCAACTTTTGGTGATTTCTTTATAGCCTTAAAATTTTGATGTGTCTTAGTAACTTTGAAGGTCATCCTATATTGTATAACCATGGGGGTTGTTCCTTTCTCCCAAGTTACATATGATCCTACTTCCAAGATTAGTGCATTTCTAACATTAGAATATTTTATCTTGACTACATAATTTGGAAAGCAATCAAAATATGCTAGTCTATTATGCAGATTTGTCTATATGACTCATATTATGGAATATTTAAAGTTTATTTGTCTTCTATCTCTCAAACAAACAAATACTGATTTGTTTAATCAATTCTTAAAATTAGGTTTTATAGCTACTTGGATCATTCCTAAATGCATCAATTGATATTTGTCTTTATACTTGATTATTGACTCAGGTATTACAAAAACAGCTTGTCTGGTCTTGGTTATACCAATTTCTTTCTCTATTATATATATATATAGTGCAAGAAGAATCATCAAAGCAGTGGTTGCCACGTGAGATGGCGAGAATATAAAGAAAAATATGTGATGTAGATATTTATTAATATTTTAAATATTTATTAATTAATTATTATTTAAATATTTATTTATTTAATTAGTATATATAATACATTATACTATATATAAAATATATAAATTAAAAAATATTTTTTAATTTAAATTTAATTCAATTGTGATTCAACCATAATTGGACCATTAACCCATAATTCGTTGTCTCTATCAATTTAATAACAGGTCCAATTTTCTTAACATTAATATTTATTATAATGTTTTTAAAATGAAATAATAAAAAATTCATTAGATTTCTTGTTTCTTTTTTAAAAAAAAGAAGAGTGAGCTTTTAGTTCATAAAAAAAAATATAAAAATTACTAACATCGATAATACTATAAAAATTAATAATTTTTATATGATGTTTGCTATCCTACAACCTTATAATTGGGGTTATAGGGCTACAACCACTTATAATGTGTGTGTCATGCCCCAATCTTGGACATTTGATCGGCGTAGAACTGCTACTATTATATAGATAACATCTTACAAGCCTGAACCATTAATTAGACATTACCTAGTAATAGACTCAAATTAATATGCACAAATGTATTCTCCAATTGGGGAGATCTTATAAAGATATTTGGACAGTCTCCCAGAATATGGAACGTCCTAAATACAACAATGATATACAAAGTGAACAAGCCTTTCATGCAATATAATTTGGCCTCGATAGCCTAAACATCACTAATAACTAGTCATAAACATAACTACACAATATGCATATAAATTACACAATTAATACAACCCAAGATGAAATTCCTAATTTGTGACTAGTGCCAAGACTAAATAGCCTTAAATATCTCAAGGATTTCATTATCTATTATTTATATCACCTCAAGTACATCTTATATTGAACATAGATGAAGACTAATGGAGTAACAAACAAATGGGTGCCTATAAACTTTTGCTCATGATATGTGCTCCTAAGTGCACTTACAACAAGTTAAGCTCATAGTTCCCTGTAATTGTATAGTTGAAGACCTATATATACCCTATCATAAACATAAACCATGCTTTGATAACATTGTTGTCACACCCCAATCCTAGTTACTTGCCCAAGATTGGGGCGTGACAGCATGTGGGGCCCGCACGTATAATGGTAGGTCACACACATTGATTGTTAAAGAATTTAGGTTCCAAAATTAATATTTCTACACGTGAGTATCTTCATGAGAAGAAAGAAATGGTGGAGGAGAAAGATAGAGGTTCATATTTTGGGTGCGTTAGGGCGCAATTGGAGAGAATTGGGGGGAAGATGAGAATGAAGTGGGAGAGATGACATGGAAATGAAATTTGGTGGTGTAAAATATATTAGTTGACGTGTAATATAGGTTAAATGATGTGACAAAATAGTTTAGTCATGTCATCAAAGTTAATGAACAAGTCATCATAAAGTTAATGGAATGAGCAAATTGAAACTTTAATAAAAAGAATAAATTTATTTTCTTATTAATAATTTAATTTTCATATTATTTTTTTAATTTTATAAAATATTTTTTAATTCTATTTTATATTTGGTGTTCGTGTGAATTTTTAGATTGGGAGTGGGGACAAGGGTAGACAGCCTAGCCCCACTGCTCTGCCATTTCTAATTGAGTGATGTTGCTATGATTTCGGATTTATATAAGTTTTATATGTGATAGTTTTTTAATTAAATTTTATTTAAAAAATATTTTTTATTAAGTATAAAATTAATTTATTATTATAAAAAATTTATACATATAAAAGTTATAATAAATCAAAGTGCACGAGAACACCACTCTCCCTATTTTGGGGATTCCTTCTATCAATAAATAAACTCAAGGGGGTTGAGATTAATACATTTTGATTTATAAATAAAGATTGTCAACGTTTTGGACGGCGTTGAAACGGAAAAGAGTTTATTATATTATATTATTATTAATTAATTAGCTCAACAAACCCTAAACTTTGCTCTGAAGATTGCCGAAATTATTTTTGGGGCCATTCTCATAATCATTTCCCATCCGACAGCTTCACGTTGTTGAATACTAATCAAATAATTTTTTTTTTATAAATTTAATCTATTAAAACTGGACAAGTATTTTATTAAAAGTTAAATGAATTTATAATTTTTTATTCAATGTTCAATATCATTACTAAATAAGCAAGGTAATATTGCATAAAATTTTTTTTTATTAAGAATATAAAAATTAAACTAATAAAAAAATAAGTTATATAATGTTTATAAGCTATTAAAATTTATGGCACAGACATGAAAATTATTAAAAATAAAAAAATAAATATAACAAAGTTATTCCATAATAATGTTTTAAAACTATACCTTGTCATTGATTGGCAAAAACAACAATTTATTTTTTACTGGTTTGATTATGGTCAAAATGGAGTTGAACTAATTGTGTGCATCATATTTTGTTCAACCTTTTTTTTAAATGTTACAAAAATTCAAATAATATATAAAAAGAAGAAAATCTAAAAATAAGGAAATTTATTTAAGTTTTAATGTCACCACTTTACTACTTTGACTCTTAATTTTAATTTTGTTATTTAGAGTCATGTGTTGGAGTCAAGTTTAACTTGAAAATTTTGAGTTAAGCTACTTTTATTTTATTTTATTCATTTTGTTTAGAGTTGGAAATTGAGAGTTCAAATATTCAACAGCAACAATAATAAATTTTTAAAAATTTCAATTTACCTTTAATTGTTGTCCAAAAATATATAAGCAAAAAAGAGATAAAAATCAAATAATAAAAAATAAAAAATATGAAAATAAAAATTTCCGGCTAAATTTTGAGTCATTGTGAAAATTTTAAAGCCATAATGTTTTGGTTCTGATTTGTTTGAGTAGATTCAATTAGTTGTGATTTGTCTGAGTTCATCAATATGGTTACAAATCGATTCTATGTTTGGTTTTGTGATTAGTGGTGATGTTTTGAATGAGTTGCGCTAGGGAAGTATGTTAAATTGGAAGTTTAATTTATAGGGGAATGTTTATTTGATTTCAATTTAACTTGTTTCCCATATTGTGGATTGTATGAAAGCCTCTTGGGTGATTCCTAACCTTGTCTCTGGACACTTAATTTGTTTAATTTGTATACTCCCCCCGTTTCAAATTATCTGTCGTTTTAGGAGCTTTATTTTGTTTTAAATTATCTATCGTTTTACATTACCAATGAAGTACTAATTGTTATTTTTTCAACGTTACCTCTATTTATTGTTATTTTCAATAGAATAGTAACAAGAGTTTAAATTGACTTTAATAAGAGTAATTGAGTAAAGTATAATTATTTTCTACTAAAATTAAGACTATTTAATAGTTACCTTAATTCTTGTGTCATTACCTTAAACAACAGATAATTTAAAATGGAGGGAGTATTTTATTAGCGCACATCAACCCATGGCATGATTGATTTCACTTTATTTTATTTTTTTATTTAATGGCTTTTTAGTTCTAGTTTTTTTTTTTTAGAATTGTCGTAAGACGATTTTAATGTCTTTTTCATTGTGATGAAAACTGAACCAGTTGGTTTAATAAAAAATTGGAGCCCTAATCAGCCTGATTCACCCTTAAGAATCGTTTTATAGAGAACCAGTGTAAGAATCAATAATTCGTGATTGAATCAAAAAAATAATGATGATAATAGATAATAATATAATATATCAATGGTTTGAAGTAAATGTGTAAGAGAGGTATAAAAAAAAGTAATATACAAATAACATTACTCTAATAAATAATAGTTATGGTTTAAATATTACAATTAGATGCCCAAAATCATTTTAGGTAGATTTGAATTTATTCTTTATATTTCCGATATTTGTCTAATATTAATGAGTCGATAGGATATCTAATATTCGTATATTATAATTATAAAATCAAAATAATTTAGATAATTATATATAAGTTGTGATAGTGTTATACATTATACAGAGCGTATATTACTTAATTATATTAGATTAATACTTTTCATACAATAATTAGAATAACCAACTATTATCAAATGTTAAAATGTTAAAACTGTTTTACAAATTATATTGTAAAAAGTAAATATGGATGATACAGGTTAGAAATCATACGACAAGGATGAATAGTCAATTCGTTATTACAATTTATTTTTCTCTATATCTAATAGCACACAACTCATATTGGAGTGGTTCTAAAGCTAAATGAAAGAATATATTTTGAACTATGAAAAAGACTAATTAAACATACAAATACGTTAAGTCTACAAAGAGAAACAATTGCATACAAAAGTCCATTCTCACATATGCAAAAATAAAAAAATGAGTTAAATAGATAAATGCCACCACCCTCAAGAATCCTCAACCTTAGATATACAGGATTTATGCACTCACCACCCTCAGGAATCCACCAAAGAGATATAGAATTAGAAGAAGAAAGCACAAAATGCTCTTCAACTTTTTGATTTATCTGAATAGTCTAAAAAAAATACTTATGACTCCTAAGAATTAGAAATAAATAGATAGTTCTTGAAACATCTCTCAAAGCATATGAAAATTCAAAATTAAAAGTTTATTTTCATTCTCAACTTCCAGCAACAAATTAAGCTATTTAATTAAG
>JASKGM010000012.1:2055237-2072868 GCA_034509205.1 Ceratonia siliqua | reverse complement strand
GAAAACCTGCTTGAGTCCTTCGACCTTCACTTCTTCACTCCTCCTTGTCCAGTTGTCCCTCAAATTCTCGAATCCCTAGTCCCAACCCCTCAGTGCCCCCTCCCTAGCATCCAGTGACAGCGAGTCATTGATGGCGACGGCCACCATGCATTATCCAGCATGGCAGCAAGTCTCCATCTCTATCATCTATAGTCCATACCTCCTCCACTGTCTCATAAAGCAGCAGAAGAGGTACCTACTACCTACCCCTTTTGTAATCATCTTTCTGAACAATTTCATATGCTTTCATTCTCACAATAGCTGGTGCTTGCTGAGGATCTTTGGAAATTATTCCTTGCTATGGAAAAAGTACCACGTGCACTTGCTTTCACTTTCTAGTTGTAATATTGGTGTAGTATTGGTGAGCCTCTTGGTAATCTTTTTGTAAATTATTCGTGTATCTTTTATAGTTGTAAGATTGGCGAGCGTGTTGGTAATCTTTTTGCGATGTTGTTTAGAGAGTGTGTTTCAAAAATATGTTGCCTCTTGTTTTTCATTTTTTTATTTGATTTTAAATAATCCAGACATGTTACTAAATTAGATTTTAGAAACAAGGATAATTTTTACGAAACCTTAATTAAAATCTTCTGTACCACCATATATATTGATATAAAAAAATTTCAAATTAATGACTCTATGGATAAGCACTTGCCTCTTAATTACCAGAAGTAATCTCAAATCTCAATACATATATATAATAGTGTATTTTTTAAAATCAAAAAGAAGTTGGTATATATTTTTAGATTAAAGAGAATGTCCAATATTTTCAGACAATATGCATATTTTTCTGTCTTGTGCAGCTCTTGCCTTATTCTATTTCATATTCTTCCATTTAACATATCTGATGTGACCATCTGGTCTTGCTTTCTCCTTCTTGGTTATAATATATAATATGTATCATACTTCTGCTAACAAAATGAGTCAAAGGATATCCCACATCTTTATGAAATAACAATGTAATAGAGGAAAGAAGGCCTTTCTGAATTCTAGATGCCTTATGGGACACCTCGAGTTTCTATGTTTGTTTTATTGAAAAGGGTGGGTTTGAACTCTAGACATTCTCTTTAGCGAGGAGTTTTGTTACTGGTTAGTTTATTGCCTCAGACACATACTCTTCAAGTAGTTACTAGTTATTGATCTTCTGAAATACCTGTATTTTTTATTTCTTTCCTACTGGCTATGCTAAACCATTGTCCTTTTTGCAACTGACTTTAAAGGGTTTGTTGTACTTATGATGCTGAAAATTAGTTGCATAGTAAAACTGTTGGAAAGAGATAAGTCTCGAAATGTTTACTTTTGAGTGGCTCTAGTGAAGATTTTTTCTTTTGGTCTAATTTGGTAAATATTTATAGTGAAAAAAATTATTATTTCATGAATTTATTGTCTCGTTTAAAGTTAATATAACATGTAATTATGTAAAGTCTATTATTCAAAGGGTAGAAATGATGTGAGTGTATTATTCTAGGTTTCCCAACCTTAAGTTTCAATTATGGACTTTAACTCTATAAATAAAAGAATTGTTATAGATGGGGATGAGGAAGAACAAATTCATATGACGGAATCCCCTTCAACTACAGCTAATGGGAGGGCATTAGAAAAAGAACTAGAGAAAGTTTTGATGTGTGGAAGTTCTTTACAAAAAAAGGGAATGGAAAAGATGGCATAGAAAGGGCAAAATGTAAGGCCTACAAAATAGAATATAAATGTATGGGCAAAGTATATAGGACTTCTACACTAAAATGCCATATTCCAAAATGCAAGAATATTAGGTTCCATGAAGTAGGACAAATGCTAATGGAAACCAATGGAAAGTTGAGTTCTAAAAAAAATAGACCAAAAAATATCATGTGAGTTATTAGCTTCTGCAATTATTAAACATGATTTGCCATTTTCTTGTGTGGAATATGAAGGGGTTAGAGTTTGGGTGAGGTACCTAAATCTTGATTTTGTTCCTATTTCAAGAAATACTCTAGTGAGAGAAAGAGAACTTTAAATGTATTATGTCTAAGATTCCAAATAAGATCTGTTTAACTTTTGATTTGTGGACTACATGCACCAATAATGATTACATTTGCTTGACTACGCATTTTGTTGATGAAGATTAGAAATTAAATAGTAAAATTATGAGTTTTGCTCATATGCCTCCTTCACACTTGGGGTTTGAATTGGTTTCAAAATTGTTTGAATTTTTGAAGGAATAGGGAATTGAAAAAAAAACGTATTTTCTTTAACATTGGATAATGCATCTAGTAATGATAACATGCAAGATCTTTTGAAGGGGCAGCTCTCTTTGCATGACAGCTTGTTGTGTGAATGTGAGTTTTTTCATGTACATTGTTCTGCTCATATTTTGAATCTCATTGCACAAGAAGGCTTGAAAGTATCCAATGTAGCTTTACATAAAATCAAAGAATCTGTGAAGTATGTCAAAGGTTCAGAGAGTAGTTTGAAATAGTTTGAAAAATGTGTGAAGGAAGTTGGTAATATTGACACTAGTGTTGGCTTGCACTTAAATGTGTCTACCTAGTGGAACTTAACATATTTGATGTTGAAGAGTGTAATGAAATATAAAAGGGCTTTTACTTATGATCTTCAATTGAATGACAGGAATTATAAATATGATCCTTCACTTGAAGAGTGGAAAAGAGGAGAAAAAATATGTGAGTTTCTCGAGCCATTTTATGAAACAACCAACTTAATCTCCAATTCTTCCTATCCTATAGCAAACGTGTATTTTATGCAAGTTTGGAAAATTGTTTTGTTGATGAGACACTTGGTGGGTGAAGATGTGGTGATAAGTGACATATGTAGAAGGATGAAAGAGAAGTTTGACAAATATTGGCATCAATATAGTATGGTGTTTGCATTTTGGGCTATTTTTGACCTACAAATAAAGCTTTCAATGTTGGAGTTTTGTTATTCAGATGTTGAAAGTGATCCTACAAGTGCCAAGAGAAGGTGTCACTTGTGAAGACAAAGTTGTACATACTTTTTGACCAATATTCCATTGTCAATAAGTCAAGTTCTTCGTAATCTCAATCTCCTATGGCTATGAGCTCTATCTCACTTACACATAGGAATATGACAAGTGGAGGAGGAGGAAGAAAAGGCAAAAGATTAGGAGTCATTAATGTAAGTATTCTAAAAGTTTGTTTTCTCTATTGTATTCTTTAATTTGTTTTTCTTTTATTTTTTTGTGATAACAATATTCATTGCTTCATGTAATTATGTAAATATGTCAAGTAGGCATTTAAGGCATTTGAAAGCCAAACTATTACAAATACTGAAAAATCTCAATTTGAACTCTATTTAGAGGAGTCAAGGATTGAATTTGAGTATAATGAAGAATTGGATGTATTATAGTATTTGAAGGGTCAAAGACCTCGGTTTCTAATTCTTGCACTAATGGCACGTGATGTTTTGGCTATCCCCATAACTATAGTTGCATTAGAATCAACATTTTCTATTAGTACTCATGTGCTCACCAAGTATAGAAGTTATACCATTCTTGAAAGTGCAAGCTCTTATTTGCACTCGTTATTGGTTGCATGGTTATGTTATTAGTAATTTTATTTATAAATTATTAAATTAGGTTTTTTATTTGATTAATACCATGGTTGTGAAAACTGGACCAGCCCGGCTGGTCGGATTGGTTTAATCGAGAACCGGACCCCTGGCTGGTCCTGTAAACCCTTAAAACCGGATGATCAATAAACCGGGAAGAAAACCAGTAACTCATGGTTTAACCGAAAAAATTAGTTAGGTCACTGGTTTACCGGGTCAGAGAAGAAAAAAAAGAAGAACTGAAAAATGGCTTTCTTCTTTGTCGATGGCTGTCAAGCTCTGGTTCCCGTTCTTGCTTGGAGAAGCATTGTCCTTTTCGCCTCTGACGTATGAAATGGAGCTTTTTCGCACCAGTTCTTTCTTGATATCAAGGAGGTGAAGATGTTTCTTTTTTTCGAGGGGAGCGTGCCGCTGTTGGAAAAAAATGCTGCTGGTTAATTCGTTTGAATACATGATAATGGCAACATGGCATATAGAAGACGCAAGTGGGTGGGCCACATGGGTGGTAACTGACCATTCACCTTATTGAGTGGCGTATTGAAGACGCAAGGTAGTATAGAGTGGTCTGACATGATTTTTTATAAATATTAAATTCAAAACCTGTACCTTTATATCCTTATGTCTTATGACTCCTATCTATTTGAAGTTTGAACGCTTTTCTTTTCATTACGATTTTTTATTGTTCTATTAGGAAAAAATAATATGAGACATTTCCAATAAATAACTAAATCAAAATGAATTAATATTTAATATAGATATTATTATTATTTTGTATTTAATATTTAATATTTATTATCATTATTTTTATCATTTTAGTAATTAAAACAAATTTTAAATTTTAAATTAAATTATCTAAAATATATCTTTATTGTAACTTTTTATTTGTTTATTTTTTTAATTTTTAATTTATTTTATTTTATAATTGAAGATATTGTATTGAGTCTATTGACTATTGAATATTATATTATATAAAATATAAATTATGAACTTATTTTAATCTTAATAAATTATTTAATGATGTTTTAAGTATATTAGTATTTATTAGTGAATTATTTTTATTTAAATAATAATGAATATATATATAATATATCAATATTTTACACTATATATATAATATATAAATTAAAAATAGTAAAAAATATTATTTAATTAAAATCCAGTTTGACCTCGGTTGAACCCTGTTTGACCACTAACCCGTGACCCTCTACCCCCACCGGTTCAATGACCAGTTCGATTTTACAAACATTGGTTAATACATTAGTTTAATATGATTTTAATTTTTAACTATTTTTATTTTTGTGTATTGTATATGTAGATAATGAAGACTGTGTAACTATTAAAAAAAATTTATCAAAAAATGGATCAAATGCTTATTTAGAGATTATTGATGAAGATAACGAGGAAGAAGAAATAAGAAAAATAAGAGATATAAAAAGAGCATATGATTTCAATGATGATGTGAAGGATGAATTTTTTCACAAGGTAAGAGTTTTTGACTTTTTCCTTTTTGTTTGTTAATTGTGTGAATGTATAATAGCACTTAAGCTTCCATCTGTTGACCACCCAACTTTTCCCCTTCATTGTCTTTCCTTGAAAAAATTTGGAGAACTTGATGATGAAACTGAACACTTCAACAGCCTTAAAATGATCCCTACTAGGATCTTGAAACGGCATATGTTGGTTATATATGCTTGACTTTGGAAGTACTTCATTGTCAGTACACTTAAATGTGCCAGAAGATATCTTGGTAACCTAAAAATTCTACCTTTTACAACTATAGTGCGTAGTAGTTTCAACAATTCTAGGTTCTATTACAAAGGTTTATTGAGAATTGACCTTTTGAACAAGAGCTAGAATTTATGCTCGCACAAGGAACACTTTGCCTAAACTGCTTTAGGTTCCTAATATACAAGGTGAATGTTTTGTGAATAATTTGCATTCAATCGGATTGTCATTAATATAGATGAAATTAGAAATAATCCAAAAACAAAACTGCCATTTTTACTAATTATTTTCACTGAATGTGATTTTGGTATTTGGGTCTTTGATCTTTGTGTATATATGACTAAATGCTCAACTTCATAAATATATTCATGTTCATATCAACAGTCAACAGAAGAAGATGATTTAGACATGAGAATTCTTGCTCCTGATCTTATCAATATAATGCAAAACTATATCCTTACATTCCATCTTTTCCTAAAAAAGAACAAGAAAAAGTCAAGTGGAGCTATAAACCCATTTGGAAATCAGAACCAGGTTGCAACTCCTTTACAACAGGTTCAATTTAGTCTTGATAAGCTAAGTTCATATGCTTTAACTTGTAATCTAAGTTTGCAATTTTGTAAATATATAAGAATGAACCTTTGAAGCACAAAGAGGACAATTCGAAGTTTGCCAGTGCCACTAGTCCTTACGGTCATGAGCATTTTTTTAGCAGCTATTTTGCTTTCAGCTTAAAGTTTGCAGTGTGTTCTTAGTTTCTTACCTTTCATATTATTCATCAATTCTAGTTAAGTTTTCTCAATGGTTGACTTCCAAGGTCTGAAGAGTAAGAAACTAAGAAAACACTACAGTTTTCAAGAGCACTAGTCATTTTTACTCTTGAAAAAGGCATATTTTGAATTTGGTAGGCTAGCTTGCCTTAACCAGTAGCCTGCTAGGGGGTGGGCCAAGTTAAGCCCCGTTTGATAGCTCTAGTAATTTGAATATGCGGAGGATCATCACTGGAGTGATATGCAAAGGAAGAATATGATAAGCCTTTAGCCAAAGTGGTTGCTTCATCTAAAGCTCTAATGGTCAAGTCATAAGGTACCGACATATACAAAGCAAAGAAGTGAACTGAATTCTCTAGACTACACCAACTAAAGTGATGTGCAAATATTAAATGCTTGCAAGTGTACAAATCACAAATAGTGCAGTGATAAATTTATCCAGAAGTCAATTTCTTAAGGAATTATAGTAATTTGAATCCTTAATTATTTTCTTTAAAAAAATTAAATTTGCTAAACACTAAATAAAATCTTGAGTGAACAAAATAAAAGAAGATAAAATAAATTAAAACAAAATAAAGTGAACAAAATAAAATCCTAAACACTCTATTGACAATGCTGGTTAGGCTAGTATGCTGACTAAGCCTGACATCTAGAATCAGTTAATTAAAAATGATTACAGTTTGGAGTTAGTTTCAGTTACTTGGTAGTTAACACTTAGTTAAGTTTCCTATCTTGTATAAGTACCTTTGTATCATATTCAGATAATCAATACACATATTATTCAGTTCATTCTTCTTCTTCTAGTTCTTCACTTCTATAACATGGTATCATAGCTCTCCTAATCTATGGAGAATCTTCAACCAAGTAGTTCATCTTTTCCAACCAAAAACACCATAGCTTCCGGGCCTAGTCCGGTTATGTTTTCCCATTCAGTCTCCGTAAAGCTTAATAATGACAATTATCTATTGTGGAGACAGCAAGTGTATGCTGCCATTTGCAGTCATGATCTAAGCAAACATATAGAAGGACCATTGTTTGCATTACCTGCAAGATTTGCATCCACTGAAGATGAGGCAAGTGGAATTGCAAAATTCATATCACCTACTTTGGCAACAGTAAGATAATCTGTTAGTTTCATGGCTTTTATCTTCCATGACTAAGTCTTTGTTAACAAGAATGGTTGTCTATAAGACAGCTAAACGGATATGCGAAAAAGTGGACAAGCATTTTGCCTCACAAACAAAGGCAAAAATTAGGCATTTCAAGACTCAATTGTACAGCATCAAGAAAGGCTTGAGTACAATCAGTGTATTTGTTAAAGATTAAGAAATGTGTAGATTTTCTGCACTCTATAGGTTATCCAATGGCTAAAAATAATCATGCAGAGTCATCCTTGATGGACTACCAGAGGAGTATGACTCCTTTGTTCCATCTGCAGTCATGAGGATTAAGCAACATAGTGTGGAAGAATTAGAATCCTTGTTAGCCGCTCAAGAAACTAGATTGGGAAAACATGCTAAGAATCTTGCCTCGGCCTCTGTTAATCTTACAATGCAACCTATAGGTTTAAAAAATGATAATCAGAAGCAAGGAAATTTTCATTCAAACTCACAAGTTGCTGGCTATGGTAGAGGAAATTTTAGGGGAGGTGGTAATCAAGGTAAAGGCTATGAAAGTGGCAGAGGCAAAGAAAGAGGGGCAAGAGGGCTAAAACCTCAATGTCAGGTTTGTGGCAAGCTTAGACACAGCAATCATTTGCTGTCACATATTTGATCAAGCATATGATTCTAATTCACAAAATAATAACTACCCCTCACAAAATACCTATCATGGTATATGATCCATGATAGAGGAGTATGATCCAAAATAGTTATCCAGCCTCTCAATCACAGCAGCAAAAGAATCAGTATAGAGGAGCTAACCAGATGACTACCATGTTGGCTACACCAGAAACTATATATGATCCATTATGGTACCCAGATTTAGGGGTTACCAATCATCTCTCCGATGATCCTGATAATTTAATGGCTAAAGACAACTACAGACCAAATCCACATGGGCAATGGCCAAGGTTTGCACATCAAACACATTGGTCACTCATTAGTTAAATCTAATTTTACTTGCTTAACTTTCAAAAACCTTCTACATGTTCCTACAATTACTAAGAATTTACTTGATGTTTCAAAATTTGCCAATGACAATAATGTATACTTTGAATTTCACCCACTTGTCTGTTTTGTTAAAAATTAGGCAACCAAGGAAACACTCTTGCAAGGTCAACTTAAAAACAACCTATATGTGTTTGATGATTTCAAGTTGTCTCACCTTCAAAATGCCACTCCATCACCACATGTGTCTTAAACTTAGAAACCAAGTGCACAACATGCTCAAACTTCAGGACCAAACCTATATATATAACCTAAACTCTCTAGCTTTCAAATTTGGCACTGTAAGTTAGGACATTCCTCTAAAAATGTTGTAAAATTTGTCCTACAAACTTGGAATCTATTTCATTTGAATAAAGATACCTCCAATGTCTGTTTTGCCTTCTGTCTTGGTAAATCACATAAGTTTCCTTTCTCTTCTTCCAAAACTATTTATACTACACCTTTTTAACTTATACACGCTGATCTATGGGGACCTAACCCAATGAAATCCACCATTGGTCATTGTTATTACATACACTTCATTGATGCCTATTCAAGGTTTACTTGGATCTATATGTAGAAAAATAAATATGAAGCATTCCATACTTTTCAAAACTTTAAAGCCTTAGTAGAAAATTAGCTTGGACACAAAATAAAAGCCATTCAAAGTAACTGGGGGTGAGTATAGCTTCTTCACAAACTTCCTAGAAGAAAATGGCATCACTCATAAATTGTCTTGTTTATACATTCATGAGCAAAATGGCATAACAGAGAGAAAGCACAAGCATATCATAGAAATAGGGCTTACCCTATTAGCTCAAGCATCTCTTCCTCTCACGTTTTGGACTAATGCATTTCAAACAGCAGTTCACATAATTAATAAATTGTCCACACCAAATTTACGGCATCAAAGCCCCCTCAAGCTCTTATTCCATAAAGAACCCATTTATACTCACTTGAAAATCTTTGGGTGTGCTTGTTACCTTAACCTAAGACCTTCAACTAGTATAAAGTCCAATACAGTTCTAACCAGTGTGTCTTTTAGGGCTACAATGAGCACCACAAAGGGTATAAATGCCTCAGTCCCTAAGGAAAATATACATATCTCGAGATGTCATATTTGATTAACATCTTTTTCCTTACTCCAATCACTTTGCTCAACCAAGTAATCCTCTTAATTCAGCTTCCTCTTTACATATACTAACTTTTATTCCTCAACCAACATATTATACTCTTTCATCTATATCTCATACTCATGTACAAACTTCCATTCCCCATACTACAAATGAACTCACTCAACTTAACCCTACATCTTAATATTTACTTATTGCACCTTCACCTACTGCAAATTCACCTACTTCCCTTACCTTAGCTCAATCCCAATTCCAGTAGCCTCCAAATTTAAACACTTAAACCCTCAAACCGACAATCTCATATCTCAACTAACAACCATTCAATGCAAACAAGGTCTAAATCAGGAATCTTCAAATCAAGAGCCTTACTTGCCTCAAAAGAACCCACAATTGTGGTTGAAGCTTTAGCAAACACCCACTGGAAAAATGCAATGCAGGAAGAATACAGAGCCTTTCAAAAGAATAAAACATGGATTCTTGTCCCTTTCCCACATGGCAGAAAAGCCATTTGTTGTAAATGGGTGTTTAGGATCAAAGAGAATCCATATGGCACTATAAATAACTATAAAGCCAGGTAGTTGGCATCAGGATTATTCTCACATTAGCTCTATCTAAAGGCAGGAAAATCCACCTGCTGGATGTAAATAATGCCTTTTTAAATAAGAAGATGTTTTCATGACTCGACCTCTAGGATTTGAAGCTGCTAATTCTCAGTTGGTTTGCAAACTAAATAAAGCCTTTTATGGCTTAAAACAGGTACCTAAGGCTTGGTTTGAAAGGCTTCCTCAAGCTCTTTACAACTTGGGATTTATTTTTACTAAAAGCAATCAATCACTCTTCCTCAAGATAGCTAATGGTCAAACAATTTATATTCTTGTTTGTGTAGATGACATCCTCAAAACTGGAAGTTTAGAATACTGCATCCTCTCTATTTGTTTCTGCATTGCGTAGAGGTTTTGCCTTGAAGAATCTAGGTTAGGTGAGTTACTAGGAATTCAAGTACATAAACTGGATAATGGTGACTTGTTTCTTTCACAAAGCAAGTACATCAAAGACTTGCTCATTAAGGCTGGGATGCAAAATGCAAAGCCTACTCCTATGACCACAGGCTTGAAAATGTCTATGTTTCAAGGAGTCCCAATGGAAAATCCTCATTTATACAGATCTATAGTTAGGGCATTACAGTATGTGATAGTAACCAAACCAGAAATCTCTTTCTTTGGTAACAGAATATGCCAGTTTATGCAAAATCCAACTGATGTTCATTGGAAGGCAGTCAAAAGGCTATTAAGGTATCTCAGTGGAATAAGAGATCATGGCATGTATTTCCAACAAACTCAAAGGCAGAAACTCAGAATAATGGGATTCTGTGATTCAGATTGAGCATCTGATCTAGATGACATAAAATCTATTACTGGCAATTGTGTTTATTTTGGCAATAACTTAGTTTCTTAGTGTTCTAGAAAGTAGTACACTATCTCCAAATCTAAGATCGAGGCTTATAAGAGCCTTGTAAACATGGCATCAGAAATCACTTAGTAGTAGATGCTGCTAAGTGAATTGAAAATTCCAAGTGAAGTCCCATAAGTGTAATGTGATAATCTCAGTATTGTACTCTTATCTTCCAATTATATCCTATACTCTAGGATGAAGCACATTGAACTTGATCTCTACTTTGTTAGAGAAAAAGTGATTAAGAAATAGCTTGAAGTACTACATATTCCTTCATATCAGCAGACTGCAGATTGCAGATGTACTAACTAAATCTATGTCAAGAACCAGTTTTGAAGAATTGAAGAACAAACTTAAAGTCAAGGGATTAAAGACCCTTAAATTAAGGGGACATGTTGACAATGTTGGTTAGGCTAGTATGCTAACTAAGCCTGACATCTGGAATCAATTAATTAAAACTTATTACAGTTTGGAGTTAGTTCCAGTTACTTGGTAGTTAACACTGAGTTAAGTTTCCTTTCTTGTATAAGTACCTTTGTATCACATTCAGATAATCAATATACATATTATTCAATCCATTCTTCTTCTTCTTCTTCTTCTTCTGGTTCTTCACTTCTATAACGCACCAACCAAATTATTATAAATGTTCAAAATAAATCAAACTAACTAAATAAAGGTGAATTAAATTCTATGGAACTTAATGTAGGTTTAGCTAACTAACCAATCCTATATTGAAATATTAGGTGAATTAAACAAAAATTCTTAAGTTGAGATTATTGATTTTTTCCTCTGAGGCTAAAAAACCCAAATGATCACGGTTAACTCTCACTTACAATTAACTAATTAATTATTTGATCTAGATAATTATTTAGTTAATTAGATTTAGCATAAAGAAAAATACACAACCATATAAATTAAATCAAACCAATGAATTCAATTTAAACTCTTGCTCAAGATAGTTCAATTAAGTATAGATGATGTGTCTAACACCTAATTCTCAAGTATTCACTTTAATAACAAATAATAAATGGCCAGTTCACAATTTATAATCAAAGAATACGAGAAATAATGAACAAGAAATAATCTCAAACTTGCATTAAAAACAATCCACCAAAATACTCGATATATTCCTGGTAGCTAAAATAAACACCCACAATATATTTAACATTTCATAATTAAATTTGACCCAAAAAAATTAATTATAAAAATCCAAAATATATTACAAAACAAAAATAAAGGAAATAAAATGAAATGAAATTAGGGGAAAAGAATGTCTCCTCCCTTGGACAACGTTTACAACGGTGGAGTGGGTGTGGGCTGCATGTGGTGGCTGGCTGGAGATAGACGACGAAGGCCAGTAATGATCACAGCATCGTGGTGGATGGAGGACGATGAGTGACACTTGATGGTAGAGAAGGAAAGGAGAAAAACTGGTGAAAAATAAAAAGGAATAAGAAAAGAAAGAGAAGAATAAGAAGATGATGGTGGGAGATGGGGAGAGAATATGGAAACTGAGATAGGAGAGAGATGAAGAAGAAGGTGATGAAGATGAGAGGAGCATATGGTGATTTATAGAGGGAAAGGGGACAATATCCTTGTGGAGAAAAAATCCTTGCGCCGTCGGCTTCTAGCTCCCTTCTTACCGCTTTATGCTACTACTGGTTCATCTCTTAAGGCTTAAATTCTCCCCTGGTAAAACGACGTTGTTTTGGCTTTACCTTTATATATATATATATATGATACTTTAGAGCTCTTCTTCAATACCTCCTACAAGCACTAAAAGGAAACTCAAAGTAGTTTAATTCTAAAATAAAACACATAAAAAATGATTAAAAACATAGCAAAATATTAGGATAAATATTGATTTACCAAATTTCCCTAAACCTAGATTTTGCTAGTCCTCAAGCAAAACAAGAAGAAAAAGAAAAGAAATTTTAAAATCAACCTAAAAAAGCTTGAAAAACTTCCATTCCCTGCATATTAATTTGGCTAATAATTGAATATTTTATACACCATTATATTTAAAATCCCAACACAACAAAGTTTATTATTAGGATAAAATGCATATCACACATCCATATTCCAATACCCAAAACATTTTCACATTGATTTTCCCCAAACCTCATGTCAAAAATCTCAATTCGCTTCGACTCTAAATCTTACATATTCACTCATTAAAGCACATTGATCCTAGGTTTTAAAACGCTCATCAAGTATATGCGAATAAAAGTTATGTAAACAAGAAATATCACATATAAATTCGCATATAAGTATGGATATAATCAAAAACCACACAGATGTTCACAAAATAGATCTCATGAAAAAAAATCAAATATTAGGATTATAAAAATACCACACTGTCTATATTATATTTTAATCAAACTCCCCAAGCAAGAAATATCAAGTATGTGCTTATGAATAAATGGGGACTTGACTTCATGGAATTTCTGGAGCATAACTTGCACCACAGTTCTTTTCTTTTCAATTTTTGTAATGGCAACTTTCACATCTTTTAAAGAACTTGAAATCTCTTCTATCTATTTTTTTTATTTTTCCTATACATATTTTTTCTCTTTTTTTTTCTCTTTTTTTTTTGTGCTTTGAAGAGACTTGAAGATGGTTTTTGCTCTTGAGATTTTGGCAATAATCACAATTTTTTGTAACACAATAAGGCAATTATGAGATAGAGTAGGAGGACAGGCACATACTTCAATTTCCTACTCAAGGCATTTAACTAAAATAATGAAAATAAACAACACAATTCTTTAATTAATGTATAGAATCCTAACATTTAATACAAAGCCTATAGAGATCACCTAACAATTAGGATCATGATGAAAAGTGTTTAAAGAGCACAAGGAAACTAACTCTCACCATAAAACGGTTAAGGCCCAAAGAAATCACAAGGTAGTCTCCACTATTTAATTCTCAATCATCAAACTTAAGTTCCTCTCAGTTTCAATATCAAGAGCATAGTTTACGGAAAATGAACATGCATTAACCCTTACAACAAGCTTTGGAAGTGTAGAAAATAAACACAGAGTGTATAAAAGACTTAATTATTCACCAAAAAGCAAATTGAAAGATGAAAAAAAATAATTCAAAAAGTTTTTATTTGCACTCCCAAACCTAAACTAAACATTGTCTTCAATGTATGAAATAAAGTATGTATTTAGAAAAACGTTTAGATAGGAACAAATATGTGAGAAATTAAAAAAATGCAAATAAAAATAAAAGGAAAAAGATACTACCAAATCTGGGTGGGTTACCTCTCACCAAGAGCTTTCTTTAACGTCTTAGCAAGACGTAACCCTTTCTTGGTAAGGAGGGTGCATCTTAATCTCTTTTTCTTTAAGTGTTCTTCCACTTACTTATCAGTGATAGCAGTTTCAAGCTCATCCTCTACTTTTTTCCTGCAAATGAGTGTCATGAATAAGTAAGTCTGAACAATTAATAAAGGAACACTTAGCTGTAGTAGAAATAGGAGGACTAGGTAAAGAGTTAAACACTTTAAATTGAACAGTCTCTCCCAAAATTGTCATAGTTAACTTCTCTATATGGATATAAATATTTGTCTTAGTTGTTGCCATGAACAGTCTACCAAGAAGAACTGTATGTGCTTTATCCATAGATTGGGCTCCCTCTATCTCTAAAACCACGAAATCTGCGAAAACAATAAGTATGTCTACTTGCACAATAAATCCTTAACTATTCCCTTCGGATATTTAATTGATCAATCCGCAAGTTGAAGGGACATAATTTTAGGCTTAAGCTCTCCTAAACCTAGTTGCAAGTACAATAAGTATGGCGTGAGATTGATACTTGCTTCTAAGTCCAGCATGGCTTTAGCAATCTTCTTGTCTCCCCTAGTGATGTTGATGTTGAAGCTTCCTGGATCCTTCAACTTAGGAGGCAAGTTTTATTGGATCAACGCATTACCAACTTCTGAAACCATGACTTTCTCATTTTGCTTATATTTCTTCTTTGTAGTAGTTTGGCAGAGTGCAGCTTGGTGTAGCTATATTCACGAAATGGAGGATAGCCCACAAAACTGAGATTTAATATCAAGATAAAATCACAAAGCTGACTTGATAATTGACAAAGCCAATCCTTCATAATCACTCACAAAGTGAGAAACCCACTCTAGGGCTGCTAAATCATCGGCCTATTAAGGACCTAGAGGGTTTTGAATTTGAATTATTAGAAAATTTTAAACATAAAGAAAATGTTAATTCATTCTTAATGGGGAAACCAAGAACAAAAACTTGCCGAAACAGCTAGTTTGTTGGCGAAAACAAAGAGTTGCCAACACCGGAAACACTACTAGAATTAGAGTACAAGCCGTCTTCACCACTGTCTTGCTCCACATCATGCTAAAAGCAATTGTCAACGTCATGCTTAAATGACATTGTTTTGGCTACGTAATCAAGCTACTTGCTACGTCAACATTTGTTAAGGTTATGTCATCAAATTTGTTAACTACATCTAATGAATTGGCTAATATGGAGACATAAGTGACATTGAGAGACTAAACTAAGAAGCTTGAATATTGAGAAATCATATTTAAAAAAATATATTTTTAAATGACTAAATTATTAATTTATTCTTATTTTTTTAACTTTTAAATAAGTTCAAGCTAAGTGTGAAAACTTATTTAATTATAAAATTTTGTATTAATGTTTTTATATCAAACGATTAATTTTTTTTCACAAATTCATATAGTCATGGAAAAATACTCGTGAGAACCTAATTACTTTGTTGTAGTACAAATAGCTACTTGCATTAGCTTAATTTATAAAATAAATAAAAAATACCTCTACGTAAACTAAGAAAGTAGCCACAAATGTCAAGTGTCAATGTTCTTATCATTTCAATCCGCGCGCTTCTCATTTCATTTAGTCATTTCTCAAAAGATTTATAACTTTAAAATTTTAAAAATATATTTAATATATTAATTTTTTATTTTTATATAATTTATTCTACCGCTTCACTGCGAACCATGCTTCCATTCTGCAAAATGTTGGTAACTTCTAAGAAAATAATAAACGACACTTCATACGTTCAGGATCAGAAATTGCAACGAAACGACACCATCACATCAATCTCGAACAGGCCAAAGCGCCCTTGTTTCTGTCTTAAAGCCAAATCGAAAGGACGAGGGGCCATTTCACAATTCTAGAAGTGAGTGTGAGAGACTCTGGTCTCAGTGAAGAAGTTGATAACTGCTAAAAGTGAGAGTAAATGGGGGAAGACAGAGACGATCCGCGGAAGCTGAAGAGGATAGCGGCGGCCGCATACGACTACGAGAACGACCCAAGATGGGCCGATTACTGGTCAAATGTCCTCATCCCTCCCCACATGGCATCGCGCCCCGATGTCGTCGACCATTTCAAGCGCAAGTTCTACCAGCGCTACATCGTATGTGCTCTCTTGGTCTATGGTTTTTATTCACTCCCTTTCGCTAATGCATGATTGATTGTTGTTGTGCACGTGTTTTTCTTGTTCTCAGAACTGGAAGTAATAAATCTTACACGAAGTCAATTCCGTTCTTTATTCCATAGTTGGTAATATTTACTTGGTAATTCTCAATTGGAACCCTTTAATCTGATCTGGGTTCTGTTTTATTTGCATTCTCTGCTTCAATACTGGGTATCTTAAATTGGGTGCTTTCTTCGGTTTTATTATTCTTCACCTTTGAGCATCTTCTTGGGCAGTTACTTTATATGTATACAAGCTTTTGTTTTCGTTGCTGTATAATTCTATTGTTATATAAATTAGAATTAAAAGTAATCAGAATAGTGACCTTTGGACTTAGATTCTTGAACATTAAAGGTCAACCATAATTGGGAACTTTTTTTTTTTTCTCATTGTTAGTTTGTTCCTTTGCTTTAGTGACCAAAACCCATGAATGGTAATCACTTTTTTATGATTATAGGATTATCTTTTCTTCTACTTCATGTTTGGTGGAAATATAACTGAATCTATCGAGATGAATTCTTGAACTGTCTTTTATTTCTTATTTCAAAAACAAATTACCAGTCCTTTATTCTTTCATCTTGTTTATTGTAGATAAACAATGGTTAAAACCGTGAGGAAATTTTATTTTATTTTTTTCTATAGTCAACCTCGTAAATCAATTTAATTTTCATGTACTTTGGATTATCATCATCTGGGTTTAATATGGTTAACCTTTAGAACTCCCACCTTGAGTGGTAGCTTTAGTAATGTAATTTGCCTCTGGTAGAGAATTACAAGACCAGTTTCTTTGGCTGTTGATAATATGAGAAGTGATTTCTTTGAAGGCGTATTTTTTTCTCAAATTTCAAATGTAAATCGATTTTGCTTTTATTGATGTTTTAATGACATTAGGCATTGATCTTTGGGTCTAAGATTGACTGTGGAAAAGTAATTTAGTTCTTATTTTTTAATTGCTTACAGTGTCTTTGATTTACTGTTTCTACGAAAGAGATTAATTTGTTATATAGATGATCAATAAGGAAAACAATATAATTGTGCCCTGATTGGAGGTAGGTATTATAAGATTGCATATGTTTACCTTTAGTTTCCATTTAGAGGCTGCAGGGTGTATATTCCTGAGAAAATTTGTTTCATTTTTACTAAATTGCTCCTAATTCTTGGATATTAAACAGGATCCTGATCTCATGGTAGAACCAATGTCTACTACCAGTTCATCCCAGCCAGTGCGACCATCGGCGACATCATCATCATCACCACCACAAAGAAATGACCAAGCTCATACACGAAACTCAGGTGAATTTCTCTCTCTCTCTCTCTCTCTCT
>JASKGM010000012.1:2038460-2049124 GCA_034509205.1 Ceratonia siliqua | reverse complement strand
CATAATTTTTATTAATTTACTTCAATAGACCTACCATAATTCTTTACTTGTCAAACATTTTAATTATTACCTATATATATAATCCATCTACATTGTGAATTAGAATTTGTATCTTAGAAGGTTAGAGAATGAAGAAATAAGGAGTATTGAAGAAGATTGATGTTAATAGACCAAATAGGAAAACATATATAATTGTATCAAGAATGATGTGGTTTATTAGAAAAGCGACAAAAGATTATAAACGTTTTTCTTTCTTTTAAATCCTGACCAACCCACTTTTGGATTGATAGAAACATTCCTTTATATATGGGGGTTTTGGTCTCTCCTGATCCTGTCTTTTCCCTTTCATTAAAACAAGCATATGGAGGGTTCTTTGCTCCTTTGGTTTCCTTTCTTTCCCTGCCATTGCAATCTAATATATATATATTTTTTTGACTCTCTAGCATAGTTTCAATTCAGTGTCAAATGCCCCTGATACTGATAGTCTGTTGATCATGCAGGTCCTCTTATGACTATGAAAGAAAATTATACAATGACCACCTTGAGTCACTTCAGGTGATGGAAAAGAACTACGTTTCTATGGCCAGGGAAGTAGAAAAACTTCGAGCAGAGCTAGCAAACATAGCTAATGTTGATAAAAGAAGTGGTATGTATCTTGTGTTACATTTTCCTGCTATTAGTTTTTTTTTTTTTTTTTTTTAAGTTTTTAATGCATTATGGTGGGTTGATCTTGGTGTTACTACCAAATGTAGGTGGCCCTTATGGAGGCACTCCTGGAAATAATGAGAATGAGGCTTCTGGTCTTCCTGTAGGACAAAATGCTTATGAAGATGGTTATGCTGTTGCTCAGGTCTGTGAATCCTGTGTGCTATATACTTTTAAGTTTCTTGTGGAAGTGCAACATACTAGTCCATTTTCCAGTATCACTGATCTCTGATGTTTTTCTGCTGTGTTAAGATGCAATTATTAATGTCTTTTGAGCATCTGTACTCTAAAGCATAGAGGATATTGTAAAGACTCAAGAGTACGCATTTAATTGAGAACTATCTGCCTCTGGTGTCAAAAAGTAACGATATGTTGCTGTGATTATGATACATCCAACTTGACATGAAGTTTTCACATGACTAAATGCTTAGCAGTAGTTCAACATGGTCTCCTATAATCCCGTGGGTGCCTTTATGGATAAGACTGTGTTTGATCTGATTTCTGTTAGATGATGCAATTAATAAATCTGTTCTCTCCATTCTGATAGTCCCACTTTGACGTTAAACAGAAGTGTTAATTACTTTGAGACGGAATTTTAAAGTCTATACAAGTGCCATGGCTGTTGGTTTGTATGGTGTGTAATTTATGTGAAATGGATATGGAGAACTATGCTTGTGTGTGCATAGAAAGTTAAAGGACTGATTCAGAAGTTTTATAGACTTGACATAGATGTGTTGTAGTCAAACCCAAATGTTCTTTGTGCTTGTAAAGAAATATAAGTGTAACTATAAAAACTGGACTAATAGACTACTGGTACTTAGCTGATAATCGTGAAGGATTACCAATTTCAAGGGCTATATGTAACCATCAAAACTGGATGTAAGGCTATTGGTATGGAGCTGATAATTTAGAAGAGTTACCTATTAGAAAGCTATATGGTTTGGGTTGATTCTGTTATGAAGAATTTTAAATAAAACGTTGTCCAAGTTTAATCTACCCTTTTTAATTCGTCTCCCATATAGACTGATAAATAATTATGCTGTCTTTCATTTCGTTTGACAGGGACGTGGTCCCCTCCCCACAGCCAATGGTGGGGGTGCTACAACTGCTAGTGGTGCTGGAGCTCCTTCATATGTAGGAGCTCAACCTGGCCCAGCTTCTGCAAGGACTGGTTATGATGCTTCAGGGGGGCCTGGTTACGATGTGTCTGCAGGGCCTGCTTATGATCCACAGAGGGGTGTTACTTATGATGCACAGAGGTTGACCAGTTATGATACAGTAAGAGGACCGGTTCACGATTCACAGAGAGGAGCCATTTTTGATACTCACAGAACTGGTTATGATCCACAAAGAGGGTCAGGTTATGACATGCAGAGAGGACCTGCTTATGATGCATCCAGAGCAGCTGGCTATGATGCACATTCAAGAGGTGCTACTGGCCCTCATGGACATGCGATGCCAGTGAACAATATGCCGTATAGGTCTGCAACACCTCCCGCTCACAGTGGAGGTGGATACGAGGCTCCATCTCGAGGCGGAAACCCAGGTAGGAGATGAGCTTGAGGCGTCATATTTACATCATATATTGATGGCTCTGGAGTATTATGTATCATTTTATTCTGGGTAAAATTGGATGTTCACAGGTTTATCCTTGATTTTGAAAATTTCTGAGTTGCTATCCGAAAGACCCCCTTCACTGATGACCATATGATTTCTTTCTGGTTTTGTCCATCTTGCTCTTGGAATGTGCATTAGGATACGTTCTCACAGCATATATTTTATTTTGGATGCGATTGGTGGCAACATAAGAAGTCAGGGTCATCTAAGATTTTCCAATGGAAATGAGAATTAAAATAAGATGTAAATATTGTGTTATATTTGCTTGCTGCGGATTCTACACAGAAAAATAATCGATATTTTTATAGTTGATTTTTCTAGTGAGGAGTTTTGTAACTTATTTTGTCAAGTTTAGTCAGCTTTAGAAGGTGTATTACTATTACCACTTGGTAGAACCTATTTAAAATAAATAAATAAAGACTAATGGCCATGTTATTTTAAATGAGTTTCTTTTTTAAATGTATTTTAATGATCACGTTAGCATTTAACAGTTGTATGACAATTCCATCAATCTATTTTAGCAAAATAATTAGATGTTAGTTAACTTACTGAACAAAATTAATTTTTGAATAATTAAATTGAGAGATATTTTAAATTTAAATAATTAAATTAAAAAATATTATATTTAAAAAACTTAATCATTAATTTACTCTTTCCTTAATTACACCCTCCCTACTTGTATTTCTCTAAAATACGTGATGTACACCGTTTAATAATTGCAACGGTTGAGTGGTTATTAGTTTGAAGATTGGATCTTTATTCATATCTTCACTGTACTCAACCTAATAAATTTATCAATTAACGTCAAACCAAACAAAAAAAAAAAGTTTCATCATTGTTCTAAAATGAGACACTCCAATAATTAAAGAGTTTCTTTAATTAATCGTAGAGTCTCATGTTCAAATCTTAATTATGAAAACAAGTGAAATAATATCTGAGGGGAATATGTTATTCCTATTTGATTAAATCCTCACCTGACCATTTTAAAATTCAAAGTCGAATATATTTAAAATAATTATTTCAGAACTGAAGATGTCACATCATCTTTGGCTATTATATTTTTCAGTGTATAATTTGGTTGTTTTACTTTATGTGACTTTTTTTATTTTATTTAGAGAAATACTTATTTTACAAACTTATTTCTCACAAACTCTCAAAACTCATTTCATGTAGAGGTTGGTGTGATAGGATAGAAGTGATAATGTAGAATGAAATGAAATAGATTTGTGAGATTTTTTGGGAAATAATTTTGTGAGTATAGCATTGATCTTTTGACAAGGAATGTTTCAAAGGAGCTATTTTGTGAATCCACATGAAACTGCCATAGAAGAGTTTCAAGAAACTTAATTGAAAAGAAGTTACAAGTGACATCACTAATACTCTTCTAGTATGGTAGTTAACACCAGGGTACTAATTCTCCGATCCATTGCTTTCATATGGAAAAGTTGAAAAAACTTAGTTTTATGGAACCTGAAACATCACTGAATAACAAAAAGGTTTTAGAATCAACAAGCTGTACTAAAACCCCAATAAACTTGCTTTAGTTTTTTGTGATCCCAAATAAAAGACAAATATACCTTTTCTTGTTCCCCAATGTCTTATAGTTTTCTTCATACCAAAATGGGCCTTGTTGACTCAGGATGTCACTTGAGGAATATTGGCCAGTGCAGCTTGCACCTCCTCCTCTGAGAATGAGAGGTCAACCATATTGCCTTGCAAGTAATTCTCATAAGCTGCCAGGTCAAAATGGCCATGTCCACACATTGCTGTCAGAATGACCTTGGCCTCTCCAGTCTCTCTACAATGAAGAGCTTCCCGGATACTTGCCATGAGTTGGTTCAGGAGCTGGTATCAACCCTTCGGACCGGGCAAATTGTATGGCACCTGCAACAAAATAACAAGTTATCCTGTATGATTCTTTTTAAAGTTGCATACAATGATTCGCGTATTGAAGTACCTCAAGAAATTCTTAGGTAGACTAAGCCAATCATGAATAGAGACATGTCAAATGTGAATTTTAGTAGATCCCACTTAAAAGTGTTTGATATGCTTACATGCATATGCATGATTGGCTTGGTCTATATATTATTTGTAGATCAGGTTTATCTAAGAATTTCTCTGAGGATAGATAGTGCATTCGATCAAAGAAATAATGAATTACCATGAAAGCACTCAGTCTGTGGAATTGCAATTGCTTCCATAAAACCCAACTCATAAACATGTGAGAGTAATGGTGCCATACCGTGGTAGCGCAGACCGCCTATAGAGATAAGCAAAATTTACAAAAGATGAACCGAAAAATCTGAGCTAAACTGTCTCAGCATAACATTTAATTACCAGCATGAATTGGATCAGGAACAAAGTCATGTCCAAGTGTGTGCATTTTCATCAATGGAGTCATCCCTGCTGTATCACCAAAATCATATGCATATACACCTTTTGTTAAAGAAGGGCAAGCTGCTGGTTCAACTGCTCTTATAATAGGGTTGATTTTCTTATTGAGCTTCTCTCGAATGAATGGAAAACTAAGCCCTGCAAAGTTGGAGCCACCGCCAGTACATCCTATGATGACATCTGGGGTTTCCCCAATAGCTTCCATTTGTTTAAGGCATTCTTCTCCGATAACAGTCTGGTGAAGTAAAACATGATTGAGCACACTCCCTAAACAGTACTTGGTATCAGCATTTTTAGCTGCAACCTCTACGGCTTCTGATATAGCTATTCCTAGACTTCCGGGACTTGAGGGATCCTTTTGAAGAATCCTCTGACCAGCCGCAGTAATCATAGATGGAGATGGATGTACCTTTGCACCCCAAGTTTGCATCATCAATCTCCGATATGGTTTCTGATCATAAGATGCACGTACTTGCCACACCTGCATAAATTATTAGACTAAATTAATGTTATGGTTCTTGAAATGTTCACACTTTCTCAATGCGGTCCCTCATTTTCAATCCTTATCAATTTAGTGTTTCTCTTATTCATTCCTCACCAATTTGGTCCTTTCGTAAACTCAAATCACGTCTCTTTAGGGAAATTTCTAGCATGGCCTCTCTACCAACACATCAATTAACGAAAACATGTGCATTATGTTCATTCAAGTCAGTAATTTGGCTAAAGATGTGATTCGAGTTAATGTAAAGACTAAATTGAGAGGGACTGAAATTGAGAAAGCTCGCATCTTTTAGGGACTACAACATTAAAATCATATGCAGAGTTCAACTCTTGGCTTGAACTATACAACCACACCACTAACTTTTGTGGGCCTTGGACAGATTAAGGTGTCAACAATACTAAAAAATTTCAACTATATTCTATTTTAACGGACTTGTAATCAGTGATGTATTATACTTTTAGTTTTGACACAGTTAAATGCACAAGCACAAACAATAAGCTCATAAGACTCATGACATTTTCTGATTATATCCATTCAGTCAGCTGGATAAATTCTTTATGAATTTAATGCTCATACCTCACAGCCCAGCCCAAATATGCTGCATGCAAAGGCTAATGCACTTCCCCACTGCCCAGCACCAGTTTCTGTCACAACATTCTTGACGCCTTCTTGTACATTATACCAGGCTTGTGGAACAGCAGAGTTGGGTTTGTGTGATCCTGCTGGGCTGACACCCTCATACTTGTAGTAAATTCTGGCAGGTGTATCGAGAAGCTTCTCCAGCCTCTTGGCTCTAAATTCAACACAGAAATATAAGATTCCTCTTAACACAGTTCAGAAAGAAAGTTTGAGATAAATATATATGGCAGTTAATCAAACCTAATAAGAGGGGTTGGGCGCCAAAGACTGTAAACATCGCGAATTTCATCTGGTATATCTACGAATCTATCACTGGTCACCTCCTGTTTAATCAACTCATCAGGAAAAAGAGAAGACAAATCTTCTGGTTTGATTGGTTCATATGTCTTAGGATGCAATGGTGCAGGAGGTTTAACAGGAAGATCTGCAATTAGATTGTACCAGCAACGGGGAACTTCTATTGATTTGTCAGCATCCAAAGTTGCTCTTGTTCTGCAAGCATTTGAAAGCCTCAGATGCGTTGGCTTTACACTCAAGGCAAAACGCTGAGACCGTTTCCCATCAACTGAAGGTAACAAGTACGAAGCAGATGTGATAACCCAGCTATACTACTAAATTGTGGAAAGTAAAACCATGAATGAGCTGTAAAAACAAAATTACAAAGCCAACTCAGTTAAACCATGTAACAATTATATCTGCTTATCAAACATAGCCTCAACAGTTCAAAGCTAATACAAACATGATTCGTGGACAGTTTATTATGTACTATGATAAAAAATCTTAACAGTTCTAGGTTTCTTCCCTTTGAATAACTTTCAGCCTACACTTCTTTTATCTGGTTTGTATTACAGTCTGGAATTCTATAAGCCTGTAAGAATTTTATTTTTTTTATTAATTTTCATATCCTGTTAAAATTGAGAATATATAACATATTTAATTTTCTTCGTTTTAGTTCTAATATCGAAAAGTCTTAGTTGGGATTATCAAAGTTTCTTCATTTTAAAACCTACTTAGTATCAACACTTTTAATTGATATCTATTTAAAATTTCTCAAACAATGAAACCCATTTTAATTTAACCACTGCTTATTTTCTTGTAGTTTAAATGGCCTGAATTGTTCTGGAGAGGCAGAGGATTGAGAAAAGACGATGTCCCTAAGTAAATTATCTAACCAAAACAATTAATTTTATAATTTGAACAGCTCAGAAGTGCCCAAACTTCGCTAAGACAGGTGAATTCTACAGTTAAAAATCAAGTTAGCATTTGTTGAAAAAGTTTAGTTTGAAAACTAAACAATGGGCACTGCCGCGCCTGCCATTCTGTTTTTTAACAGAATGAGCACTGGAAATCCAACGCTGCGGCTCATAATCTTATGTTTCTGGTTTCTAGGGGCGCCGCAACACCCATATGGCAGTGCTGTAGCGCCTACGGCTCTGACTTGTGCATATTTTTCCAGAAATAATGACGCTGCAATGCCCATGAGAAAAGTCATGTTTCTTCATCAGAAAATTGTGTCTATTGGGTTCAAATGATTAGAAAGGTGTGTCTATTGAATTTAAATGGATACAGACACAATGAATGACTACAAAAGGCTATAAATAAGAGACAATACATAAGAGAAATGGTTACTTACACAATCATTTATTCTCTCTACTCACTTCCTACATCTATTCAAAAAAGTTCTTAAGGAAAGAACAATATTAATTATTGATTATTGTTCTTTGGGTGCTTAAATAAATTCTAGAAACGTATTTACTTAAATCCGATAGGAAATAGTGGGGGCAAATAACGTTTTAAGACAATGTCTTATACACGTTCTAAGCATACATATTATGTGTTTCCATCTTCATCTCTTACTGGCTTTTTTCTGGTTTTTTCAATCTTAAAACATTTTTTGCTGCAAGAAGATGGAGACGGCACAATAATCTACTTTCAAAGTCATGAATCAAGACTTTGTCAAGTTGAACCGCTTTGATGGCATGAACTTCAATAGATGGAAGGACAAAATGTTGTTCCTATTGACTAGAATGAAGATAGCCTACTTCTTGACTCAACTGGAAATTATTGCACAATCAAAAGAAGATACATAAGAATTGGTGGAGTAAATAAAGAAACGGTATGGAGATGAAGTTTTATGTAGAGGCTATATTTTGAACACACTTTCAGACCGCCTTTGTGATCTCTACCATACCATCTCATCACCAAAGGAAATTTGGGAGGCTTTGGAAACCACTTATAACACTGAAAAGCAAGGAACATATAAGTTTTTAATTATGAAATACTTTGAATTTCATATGGTTGATAATCTGAATGTTCTTTATCAAGTACATGATTTGCAAGTATTGGTTTCAAAGTTAAGGGATGTAAATTTTATTATTCTTGAATCTTTCCAAGTGGGGGCCATTATTGCCACATTACCCCAAGGTTGGAATAATTATAGGATGAAATTAGTGCACACCACTGAAAATTTCACCTTGAATCAGATTTTAAAACATTTACGCATTGAAGAGGAAACTCAAACTCTGCAAAAGAAGCATAATAAATTATTTTGTAAGGTGAATTTTGTATGTGCAAAAAATACATCCAAAACCAATGGAAACAAGAGGAAGGCACAAAAGAACCATAAACCAGAAAATCAAAAGAGCAATGGAAAAACTTGCTTCTTTTGTGGAAAAATTGGACATTTCAAAAAGAATTGCAGATTTTTACTTAAGAGACAAAAGAAGGAACATGAAATTTCAAAAGAAGCCAACATGGTTGATGAAATAGCTGCCATGGTTTCAAATTTGGATATAAACCCAGTTTCTGGTTTGGTTTCTTAAGTAAATATGACTGTCCCTTCCAAAATCAATGATTGATAGTATGATTCTAGCGCTTTTGTTCATGTTTGCAATGACAAAACATTATTCAAGAACTATAAACAAGTGACCAATGTACAGAAAGTGCTAATAAGAAACAATGGAAAGGTAGATGTTCTTGAAAGAGGCATGGTGACACTGCAATTTACTTCCAGAACGAAATTAGTTCTCACAAATGTGCTATATGTTCCAAACATCATGAAGAATCTTGTTTCTACAAATCTATTAAATAAGAGAAGAGTTAAAACTGTAATTGAGAGTGTTTGTGGGAAATGGCTATAATTGTAATGGTATGTTCAAACTTAGCATTAATATGAATGACAAGAATGCTTCTGCTTATATTGTTGACTCCTCATTTACTTTGTGGCATAATAGATTTGCACATAGTAATTATGATACAATTAAATATATGTCAAGACATGAACTAATTGATTGTCATGATTCTAGTAAAATCAAATATAAATATAAAGTATGTGTACAAGCTAAAATGACAAAGAAACATTTTCCTTCTATTGAAAGAAAATCTGAAATATTGGAACTTGTACATTATGATATTTGTGATTTAAAAGGAAATTTAACTAGAGGAGGAAATAGATATTCCCTAACATTTATTGATGATTTCTCTAGATTTACATATGTGTACTTGATGAAATAAAAAAGATCAAGCATTTGAGATGTTTCAATATTATAAATCCGAAGTAGAAAATCAAAAGGACAAGAAAATTAGATCATTACAAGTGATAGAGGGTGAATATTTTTCTATAGAATTTTCAAATCTGTGAAGAAAATAGAATTATACATCAATCTAGTGCTCCTTATACAGTAGAAGAAATAGTATACTAGTTGATATGATAAACTCTATGATCTTAAATGCAAAGCTACTTATAAATTTATGGGGAGAAGCTCTGTCGATAGCATGTTATGTGCATAATAGAATACCTTCTAGAAAACTAGGAGCATCACCATTTGAATTATGGAAAGGAAGAAAATCAAATCAAAGTTACCTTAGAATTTGGGGATGTATAGTATTCTATAGAATTTCATATCCAAAAAGAGTTAAGTTATGACCAAGAGCTTTGAAGAGTATTTTTGTTGGATATACTGAAAATTCTAAAGCATATAGACTTCTAGATTTAGAGTATAATATAATTGTGGAATCAAGAGATGTTCAATTTTAAATTTATAAATGATTCCATAATTATGGAATCTACAAAAGAACATATAGAAATTAATAAAAATCTTGACAGTTCTTCTAGAAATAATGAAGGAACTATAGAACCTATACAAGAGATGGAGCAATATGAACCACACATATCAACTTATTAAAAATAGGAAGACAATTCAAAAGAGGGAGAAATTGATGGAGCTCTCATCAGAACCATAAAGAAACACAAAAATGGAAGTTTTTTATGGAGCACTCTCGGCTAGTTATCAAGGAAAACTTACAGGAAAAAATCAAGAAAGTCAAAGTGCTACAGATATGGAAAAAGAAATCAAAGAGGAAAGAAATCATCAATATTTATTCTTTTTGATCGAGGATCGAAAAAGAAGAAAGATTACCATGGAAGCTAGCAAGATAAAGGTCAAATCTTTTCAAACCCAAATCCGATTTTGAAGATGTGAAAAATCATGGAGGAGCCTAAAAATCCCAAAAATAGAGGAGATAGTAATGGCTAGTTCTTTGAAACTTATAAAAGATAAGTTGAAGCAAAACCAATAAAAATCGATCGAAGCTGTGCATAAAACCTATAAGAAATATTTTCAAACCATTCTTCTTCTGGTTCTGAATTTTACCCTGAGAGATTTTATAAAAAGTAGAGAGAAAAAGTTATCACAAAAGGCAAACTATTTACTCTTCAAGAGAGTCATTCTATTCATCTTAAAATTTCTGATTTTGTTTATGGTGAGCGAGAGAAAACCATTTGTATTTGTAGTTGGTAGTGAGTTTG
>JASKGM010000012.1:2006816-2034863 GCA_034509205.1 Ceratonia siliqua | reverse complement strand
TTCGAAACATGTATAGGTTTGATGTGATCCTAAGGATAGATTGGCTCGCAAGCCATCATGCATTAGTAGATTGCTTCGTTTACTTAGGAGAGAACATATTGTAATTCAAAGAGAAAGAAGTGGGGTTCCTAAAAATTTCATTTCTACCTTGGGTATGCGGTAGTTGTTAAGAAAAGGATGTGAGGCTTACCTAAGCTTCATTCGTGATGTTAAGCATCTATAACTCAAATTAGAGGAAGTCTCTGTGTTGAATGAATTTGTATTTGTTTTCCTAGAAGAATTACCGAGACTCCCATCAGAGAGGGAAATTGAATTTTGTATTGATACTTACCAAGGGATAATTCTAGCTTGTTTTCCTCCTTATAGAATGACTCCTGGTGAACTTAAGGAGTTAAGGCCTAAAGAGTGTGCGAAAGTGCACTTTACACATCATATTATTGAGCTAAAGAAAGGGACTGATCTGGTCTAATATGGTATGGGTTGTGAGATACGATGAAATGGAGAGTAAGAGACGCAAGGCTAGAAGGCAAGAGGACCAAGTTAGGTGAGTGGGACTGAAAAGGAGTATGACGTGGAATATTGAGTAAAAAGGGTGAAGTGGGAAAGTGGTGATCAGAGTGGGCATGTTTGGACTGAGAGATGGTAAAATGGCTAAAAGAAGAATTATTTTTATAGGGAAAGATGGTTTCATAAAAAAGAACATGGCGAGAGATAAACAATTGATTAGAGGAGACATGAAAACAAAAGTGAGCATGGTGAACGGTAGAGAAACCAAGATACACACTAGGGTGGGAATGGGGCTTCAATTTATGAGTAGTGTATGGGCAAAGCCATGGATAACAAAGGCAACCAAATATGCAAAGAAGTGTATTTTGGTTGATAACCGAAGAGCTTGTAATATGGATTATCATGATTTAAGACAGAAGTGGGCATTTGATTTATGAGATAAGTAGCACATTGGAAAGCTTAGGGCTTGAACCAAGAAGGGACTGAGGCATTATGGAGTAGAGTGATCCTAGTTTCGACGATATAATGGTGTTTACGTTCAATAGAACCAATGTGTTCAGGGGTGTAAGATGGGGAGATGAGATGTTGAATTCCATTTTGAGTAAGGAGACTGGACAAAGCTTTATACTCCCCTCCCCCATCCGTGTAAATTGTTTTGATTTTGGTGTGAAAAAAATTTTCAATGAGTTTACAAAATTATTCAAAAACTTTCAAGACTTCATATTTAAATTTCGAAGGGTCGAACCATGTATACTTGGTGAAGTAATTGACAAAAATGACAGTATTGGAAACTACCAAATGAAGTTAGGGGAGCAGGTCCCTAAACATTAGAATATAATATCTGAAATGGTTCATCACATTGAACAGACAAAATATTGAAAGAGAGTTTGTGACTTTTATTACATAAACAAGAATCACAAATTGCTGGAATGGTGGAGTTCATGGAGCTTAAGTTGTTGGTAGCTAGCATTTTCTTTTGAAC
The DNA here is from genome assembly GCA_034509205.1 of Ceratonia siliqua. NCBI lineage: Eukaryota > Viridiplantae > Streptophyta > Magnoliopsida > Fabales > Fabaceae > Ceratonia > Ceratonia siliqua. The sequence continues at coordinate 2,033,374 of JASKGM010000012.1, read as the reverse complement.
TTAGGAAGACGGGTGACCAAGATGTTGATGCCAGATTTGGGATGAAACTACAAGAGATGTGGAATGAGATGGCTTCAAACACTATATGGAACTAGATGATGAGATAGGCCATTCATAGAGGTTGTGATTATTCTGGCCTTTCACCAAGGATGCCCCCGTAGTCAAGTCCTTTACAAGAAAGTAGTTAGGGAGAAAATTCAATGGAAGTGTGCTTCTATTTGCAAAATTGAGACATAGAGATGAGATTCTTTTTAATAGATAGTGCACATAGAGCTTTATTCAAGGTGAGTGATGCAGTAGGGGTATGAAATGAAGTGATGCCAGTGTGAGAGATGGGAACACCATTACCATCGCCAACTATTACATCAGTTGGAATGCATGGAGAGATTTTGGATATCGAATGTGATATGATGGGTGGCTCCAGAGTCTATAACCTAGTTGTGCGTAGATGAGCCTGCTTCTCTCCCGGTAATATTGGCTTGAGGTTGCGAGAAATGAAAAGAGGGTTATCCTCTAGAGCGACAGTGTTTCGCACTATGTCCAGGCTTATCACAGAGTTGGCAAACGATGCGAGGCCGAGAATAATTTGTCTGTGAAACATTAAATTGCCAAGTTGGTGAATGAGATTGAACATTTGAAGTATTATTTGTACCTCTTCCTATGGCAAATGACTGATAAGCATTTTGCATGGGATGAGATTGAAATTTGTTGGTATTGTCTGCACCATGACTATGTCCACCTCGCTAGTGACTTTGGAAAGAACGATTTCTACTGCGTCCACCACACCCATTTTGAGTAAATTGTGTTGTTATTTGTGAGATTTTCGTGTCATCATCTTTGTGTTATCTGCGGTTGTTCATCAGCTCTTCATTTAGTAATTTGTCAAAGAGGTCTTCAAATGAGATGGGTGTGTCTCTTATGTGGACTACGGCAACAAGTTCCTTAAACTCATCACCTAGACCATTTAGAGTGTAGGACATGAGTTGTGTATCAGTCAGAAGATGGCCAATAATTGCAAGATCATCGGCAAGGCTTTTAATCCTGTTCATATAGTTGGTCATTGATTTTCTCTCTTTTTTATTAGTCATGAGAGAATTCATAAGAGAAAGTAGTCTAGTGGTTGAACAATTTGCGAAGCTTGATTTTAACTTGCTCCATGCCACAGCAAAGGTGGAGCAGTTATTGATGGTATGATCTATTGACACTTTTGACTATGGACTGGATGTTTAGAAGCACAAGCCGATCTTGTCGTGTCCAAAGGGTGTAGCTGGGATCATTGGTGGGTGGACAGGAATTTGATCCATCGACAAAACCAAGAAGTCCATAGCCGAAGAGCAGATTGTTCATTTGGGACCTCGAGGATGCATAATTACTGCCATTCTTGGCAAGTTTGAAGGGTATATGCGAGGAGGCATCGAGAGAGATTAAACGTCCAGTAATAGATGTCATATTACCTTGGTTACAACATTCACTGGTGTTGGTGCAATTGCTGGTGCAGAAGACTCGGTGGTTGAGTTTTGAGGTTGCGCCATTGAAGAGTTGTTGTAAAACAAAACTAGACAGCGAAGAATTCTAAGCTCTGTTCAAGACAGAGCAGCTTTGATACCATATACAAGAATTGCAGCTTTGAGAAATAATGGATTCTTGTGTATTTTACTGAGTGTAAAACAGGAAATATATACAGCCTTTGAAGATCATGCCTATAAACTATACAACGAACAAAACACTATGCAAACTATCCTTGACTATTATAGTCAGAGAATATTACACAATTTACGTTATGATATTGAACCTGCTGACTAGGAGTTGACTGCAATTATGTTATTGCTTGCATGGATCTTCAGGAGGTATTCTATTATTTCGCAACCATTTTTTTCTCTAATCTGAAGCTTCAAGAATCAAGACCTACTCTGCCTCCATAGCCTCATTCATCCCATTCCTCATTCCTTGGAAAAGGAAATACGTCACTAGTCAAACTCACCCTTGGCATTCCTTTACTTGTTTTCATAGGGTCACGAAGGAGTTAAAATTCGACTAACTATTAGCTTGAAGTGCTCCAGTCTTCTTTCAAGATTATCATATGTAGACTTTCCTAAAACTTTTTAGATCCAATAAATTGATTGTGAAACTTTTCATTAATGAAAAAAGTGATAAACTATTTGCCCAAATTGCAATTTTTTTAAGCTAAAACTTTTCATTGATGAGCTTTCAATTGTAAAAACTAACATTTTAAAAATCAATGATTATTCAACTAACGGGAGAAATAGTTCATGATTTATTAATTCAATTGTAATTGAATTATAGTTGAAAATCAGTAGTATAAATTAAAATATAAAACATATTAGTAAGTATGTCAATTATATAAAAAAATTGAAAAATTTATATATAATATTTAATAGTTGGACGGGAAAATTTGAAAATTGGTCCTTCCACTAATTTGGATGAACCATAAAAACTGATATGTAGAAAATAGGTAAAAAAAGAAGGGTATAATAAACAAAATGACAAAGATGAAATTATGGAATTAATGGCTCATTAACCTTAGATGATGTGTGGATTTTGCAGGTTTATGCTACTCAATAAATTTTAAATATTTCTTTATTATTATCTAATATAAAGATATTAAATATTATATCTTAAGTGATTATAAAATTTTTTTATATGTAATAAAATTATTTAAAAATATTTTAAATAAATTAGTATTTAATTTTTTTTTATTTTACACTACTTAATTAAATTATGACTATTTTCTTATTAATATTGGTTCGACGTCGACCTATCATTGCATCGAATTCTTGTGGGAGAGCTTCTCTCCCGTGGGTGTGTTTCATGGCTTCCGAGAGGCAAGATGGTTCAATATTTTTGGGTAGTGGATGTTTACTGGCTGCTTGAAGGGTTTGTTTGGGTTTTAAAATGGAGTTTTGAGAGTGGGTGATCATTGGGTGAGTTCTCTATGGGTTTTGGTTGAGCTGGCATGACTGGGTTATGGGGTTTGATGCATTTTTGGGTTGTTGAGAACTATTAGATAGATTCCAAATGACAGGGGTAAAGCCAGTCCACGACTCACTCTCCACCACCACAACACTCATACAAGTTAGGCAACACTGATGCCACTTAATTTGCAGCATCATTGGAGCACTCCAATACCCCACTCTAACTTGACTGGACATAGCCTTTGCCATCAACAAGATATCAAAATTCATGCAACTTCCATCCAACCTGCATTTTTAAACTGTTAAGAGAGTCCTATAGTATCTCAAACACACCATCAATCACGGCCTCTTACTTAATCACCCACATCTACATCTGCCTACATAGTGTAGGAAACTTAGTGTCTTGGTCATCTAAAAAGCAACGAACCATTGCCCGATCATCCATTGAAACAGAGTATCGGGCAATGGCCACAGCAATCGCTGAAGTCACTTGGATAACCAACCTACTCACTGAACTTGGGGGTCACAGTGTTTAACACTCCCACCAACTATTGTGACAATATTAAGGCAACATATCTAAGCTCAAACCCAGTGTTCCACTCTCACATGAAATACATTGCATTGGATTATCACTTTGTCTGCGAGAAAGTGCAAGCTCGAGACATCTTGTTCTCACACATATCAATGCATGATTAACTCATCGACCTGCTCACAAAGTCATTAAGTGGTTCAAAATTTGCTTCACTTTTGTCTAAGATATGAGTTACTGATGGTAACTAGAGGCAGTGCTTGGTGGAGAAGGGGGTGGTCACCCCCTTAAATTTTTTTTTTTCATGTAAACATATTTTTTAAAAATTATTTGCCCCCAAAAAATATTTTCTATGTAATTAATTTTTTTAAAATAATTTTTTATGTAATTTTTTTACAATATACCTATAGTTAAAAATAGAAGTGCAAGAGATGTATAGCAAAAAGAAATATACAATTACAAATAATAATTTTAATTTATAATGAGAGAAAAACTTAGCCGTCTAAGATATGACAAGTTTGCAACAGGGGTTCTAGTGTCTAGAATTGGAAGACTAAAGTTTGGAAAGCAACCAAAGTGAAAACCAAGAGCTCTCACGTTTTCAATCTATAATCTCACCTTTGCAGTGTGGACAACAGCTTCTCACAAGTTGCAAGGGGACATGGGTTCTCTAAACTACAATATCTTTCTCCCAATTTCCTATTTTTCAATTTTCTATCCATATTTCTTGTCTCTTTTACGGTTCAATGGTCCCCTTCCCCTTTACCAGTGGTCCCCTTTTGTTTAGTTGTGGATTTGTGCCTTTGTGGTCCCATTATTAATTATTTATTGCAAGGTATCAAAACCTGCTTACTTGTTTATCTCTTTCGCACCGGAGCTTTCCATATAAGCAAATTCTAAATGCCATCTCTTCTTCAAAGCTAGATTTAACTAAAGTTAAAAGAAATAAAGAGGTGGCAATTGGGAATAGTGTGGGTACTGGGGGGGAGAAGGTGAAGCTTTTACTTAGGCTTGGCTTGAATACCTTTGCTCAAATAAAAAAAAAAAGACACTGTTGTAGGTACTAAAGTCAAAGATTAAATTATACTAGTCAAATTACATTGCATTTATTAGTTATATTATTATGTTAGTCAAATTTAAGTGATATTCTGTAATGGCAAAAAAATGTGGTGATGCTTATGAGACGATACATAATTGTTTTTGAGAATTGTTATTTAGAATTATTTTTGGTTAATACATGGTTATCATGCCTAATTACCCATGCTTATGTGAAATTTTATAGTTGTTTGAATTATATTTAAATCATTTTTAGGTAATTAGGTTATTTTGAAATTGATAAGTTTATTTGAATTAACATAAATATGAAGAATAAGAAAATTGATTCATTTTTCAAGAGAAAAACTATAGACAAAGAGAAAAGTAACACAGTTTCTGCATTTTCACCTCCTGAAAAGAATTGCCTTGATAATGCTCCAATATGTAAATGTGAGGAACAACCTTCTAAGATTTTGAAGGTTACTTCTAATGTATTTGATATTAATTCTTTGGTGGTGCGTGACTTGAATGAATGACGTCAAATATGGCAACATCTTGTAATTCAAAGAAATGAAGTCCGAAGAGCTTATTCAAAATGGGGTCCATACCAACCTAAACTTAAAGTCATCCTTTTACTAGAGATAAAAATCCAAGGAGATTTGTCTATAGTTGGTTTAGCATCTTTTCTTCTTGGTTAGAGTACTCTCCTACTACAAATGCTGCTTAGTACTTACCTTATTTTCTCTTTACTCCAAAATCAAATGGATGTCATAGAGCATATGCTTTTAGTGTTAATGGATTCTATAAGGGAACCTACATAAATCACGTTCATCCGTGATTTACTCTCTGTCAATACCTCTGTATAGCAACTCTATATTTTTGATTGTACATTCCCTAAATAGCCGTAGTCTTGTAATATATTAAGACCCGTTGTAATGCAAAGTATAATAAAGAATTTTACCAAATCACTTGCGTAAAAGGGTCGTTCCCATTTCAACGATATGTCGATGGAGACGTTTGTCAGTACCGTTTTGCTGGGGAGTATGCGGGGTTGTGGTGAAATGGCTAATGCCACGAATAGCCAGAAGTGGTCTGAGTTTGATAAATTCACCACCGTTGTTGGAGTAAAAATTTTTAATTTTTTCGGCGAATTGGTTTTCAACCATAGCGGTAAATTGTTCAAAAATAGAAGACACATTTGACTTATTACACATAAGATAAAACCAACAGTACTCTGTGAAATGATCAACAAGAAGTACATAATAGCGGTAGCCATCAACAGAAGGAACCGGGGATGGTCCCCAAACATTGGCATATAAATATTCAAGAGGAGTATGACTCGTAAGGGAAGTGACACTAAAGGGTAATAGATGCGACTTATTACAATGACACGAAATACATGACAATAAGGACTTAGAGGAGGACACAGGCATGTTATAGCTACGGAGAAGATATAATAAAAGCGTTAGAGCAGGGTGACCCAGCTGATGATGCCAACGATCGACCGAAGCACGGGTTCCAGCCAGAGTGACAACATGAGCTTGAGGTGAGGACCAACATAGTTCCATAGGATAAACACCACCTTCACATCTACCGCACATGAGCACTGCTCCCGTCATCCGATCCTTCACAAGGTAAAAAGAGGGGTGAAATTCAACAATAACATTGTTATCATGAGTAAACTTGTGAATGGAGATTAAATTTTTTTGATAAGAGGCACATGCAGAGTTTCTTTTAAAGTAAGAGAACGAGAAGAGGATGAAATGGTAGTGGAAACGATGTTAGCAACATGCAAACCTGTACCATCTCCAAGAACAACCTCATCTTGTCCATCATATTCAGAATGAATGGAGAGATTAGCCAAATCAGACGTAATATTATGAGAAGCAACGGAATCAAGAAGTCATTTGCCATTCGATGGAGTTGTAGAAGTAGTGCAGTTGGAAGCAGGTCGAGACTGCAGTTTGACACAATTCTTTGCAGTGTGACCGGGGTGATCACAGATTTGGCACACAACATAGGACTTCTTTGAAGGAGCTTTGTTGGAGAAATTTTGTTTGGGACGATTCTTGTTGTTTTTGAACCGAGAACTCGATGGCTTCCGTTGGGAGGAATTAGCAGTGACAACCAGGGTCGAAGAATTTTCGTCCATGCGTTTGAGATGGTGTTCATGATTGAGTAACAGATCATGCAACTCTGCAAAAGACAAGGCAGTTTCTCTCGTACGTATGGGAGCCACCATATCGTGAAACTCAGAGCCAAGGCCATTAAGCACATATAACGTCAAATCATCATCTGAAATAGGTGCATCAATCAACGAAAGTTCATCAGCAATTACCTTAACTGCATGATCCGGGCCTGAGATTTGCTAGCAAATAAGCGGGCGAGATGCTGCCAGGCATCACGGCTTGTAGTTGCCATAGCAATAAGGGGCATAACTGCTTTAGAAACTGAAACAAAAATGGCATTCAGCAGTAACTGATCCTGTCGGTACTAGTACTCATAGAGTGCCACAGAAAGGTAGAAGAATCCGTAGTAGGTGGAGGAGGACACCTAAGGGTGCTGTCCACATATTTCATCAGATCATATCCAATGAGAATGGTGAGGAAAGTTGCATGCCAGGAAGGATAATTTGAGGATGTGAGTTTGCATGGCAATTGGCTGGAAGTGTTGAATGTAACGAGAGGAAGTAGAAACGCAGAGTCGGAGCCAGTGGGCTCTAGGGGAGGAGAGTTAACACCAGACGACATGGATTTGGAAGAGGTTTCTAATCTCGTGGGAGAAGAACACTCTGATACCATAAAGAGATTACGCAAGTGATTTGGTAAAATTCTTTATTATAGTTTGCATTACAACGGGTCTTAATATATTACAAGACTACGGCTATTTAAGGAATGTACAATCAAAAATATAGAGTTGTTATACAAAGGTATTGACAGAGAGTAAATCACGGATGAATGTGATTTATGTAGGTTCCCTTATAGATTCAAGCTTTGAAAAAGGTAAATAATGGAAAAAAGTGCACTTTTCTCAAACATATAAGAGAATACCCTAACTCACCATATCTTAAAGCAATGAAAGCTTGTGAAGACTTATTGAATCAATCTAGGCACATAAGAAATATCATTAATGTGCAAAGTTCAAATCATATTTTGACGAATTGACTACGTCTTAAGACCTCCATTGATACAGTTCGTTGGTTAACATTACAAGCTTGTGCTTTCAGAAGGGTCACAATGAAACTTTAGATTCAAAAAACATGAGTAACTTTCTTAAGTTGATAAAGCTCTTAGCATCTTACAATGACGAAGTTGCAAAAGTTGTGTTAGAAAATGTATCATATAATTTCAAGTATACTTCACATACAATTCAAAAGGAAATCTTGCATATCCTCTCAAGTAAAGCTCCTGATCATATTCGGGAAGAAATTGGGAATTTTAAGTTTTGTATAATTGTTGATGAATCATGTGATGAATCATAAAGGAGGCAAATGGTTATTTTTTTGAGGTTTGTTGACAAAAATGGTCTTATACAATAAATATTTTTTGATCTTATGTATGTTAAAGACACTGCAACATTAAATCTTAAAAAAGAGTTATGTGCTGTCTTTTCTCGACATGGTCTTGATGTTTCTAATATTCATGGTCAAGATTATGATAGAGCTAGTAATATGATAGGTGAATGGAATGGATTGCAAGCACTATTTCTCAAGTATTGTCTTTATGCATACTATATGCATTGTTTTGCCCATCGATTACAACTAGTATTGGTTACTACTTCTAGAAAAATTATTCGAGTTCATCAGTTTTCTCAAATTTGATTTTTATTGTTAATATTATGTTTTCATCTAGTAAATGACATGATGAGTTGCAAGGTGCAAAGTTAGATTAAATTGCACATTTGCTTGTGATTGGCGAACTTGAAACTGATAAAGGAAAAAATTAAATTGGCACTCTGAAATGGGCTGCAGATACTCGTTGGGGCTCCCATTTTTTCTCAATTTGTAGTATGATAAATATGTTTGCTGCAACTTGTTCTATTCTTCAGAAGATTATTGTTGATGGATTAACTTATTCTCAGAGATAGGATATTAATACTGCTTATAATATTTTATCTCATTTGAGTTTATATTTATTCTACATTTTATGAAAAAGATCATGGGAAAAACAAATATTCTATGTCAAGCTTTGCAAGAGCAATCTCAAGATATAGTTAATGCAATGAATTTAGTTCATACTACAAAAGTTCTGATTCAAAAGTTGCAAGAAGATGACTAGTAAGATTAGTTGAAAAATGTGACATTATTTTGTGAGCAACATGACATTGATGTTCTTGATTTTAGTGCTCCTTTTAACGCACGACAAGGGCGCTCTTGTCACCAAAAAGATAATTTTACAATGGAACATTATTATAGAGTGGAAATATTTCTAGTTACAATAGATAATCAGTTGCTTGAGTTGAATAATAGGTTTAGTGATAAAGCATTGGAACTTTTGACACTAACTCTCATTTAGTTCCTAAGGATGCTTATAAAGCTTTCAAACATTGATAATATTTGCACTTTTATGGGAAAATAATATCTTGATGATTTCACTAAGTAATAAAAGATGATTTTGACATCTCAACTTCAACGTTTTATTATTAATGCTAGCAATTATCCATATTTGAAGAATTTATTAACTATACTTGAACTGTATTGTGCCTTGGTAAAAACAGAGAAATTCAAGGTGCATTACTTGATTAATCAATTGATTCGTCTAATATTTATTCTTTCAGTTAGTACAGCTATAACAGAACGTTCATTTTCAGCAATGAAAATAATCAAGACAAGGTTGTGTAATAAGATGGAAAATGATTTTCTTGCAGATAGCATAGTGATTCATATTGAAAAAGAAATAAGTACAAGTTTTACTTTTGAATCTATTATTGATAATTTCAAGTCATTAAAAGAGAAGAGAGCAGTACTTTAAATGGATGTATTTTTTTGTTATTTCATTTAGCATTATGTTTAATTAATTGTGTTATATCGTTTATAAATTTATAAATTTTAATATATGATATAGTAAACTATCTTTTTGGGTTTCATGGTGTCTTTTTATCCTTTTATAATTGACATGCCATATATGACAAATCAATATTAGTATGTATTTTATCTTATGCAAAAGAACTGTTATTTGTGTGAAATATATGTTTTAATATATGATGCTTTTTGTTTTTCAAGTATGCATATTTTAAAAAATATATATCAGTCTTTTGCCCCCCACAATTTTTGTTCAAGATCCGCCATGGATGATAACTTTATTTTGTGGGGGTGTATCAGTGCACCCACACAAGATGGACGTTCAAATCCAAATGTAACAACATGCACATCTCACATGGATAGCAACAGCACTTGCAACGCAACAACATCACCAGTTAAGATTTGGTCACCAGATAGTACGTGCTCCAACAAAAGTTCACATTAGATAGGACTCCCCAAAACAGTCCTTGTAACTGCAATTATGTATCACAACATGACTCTTCTTTATCAGCATGTATATATTGTATCATATGCTAAAAACATAGGTTACACAAATTAATATACTAAAGTTTCACATTTTCTCTGTTTTTTATACGACCACGATTGAATGAGTAAATCATAAATCACATTTCCAACTGATTTAATTTTTAAAATATTCATAAAAACTAAGCACCCCTATTCAATATTCATTATACTTTAATTTTGATTGCATCTTCGAGATGTTGCCCATACCTTATGACTTCCTTTGAATCCCTTAGCTCTTCCTCCTTCGAATTTTCATCATTATCAGAGTCCATGCTAACGGTATGACAAAATATCCATAATGAGACATGGAAAGAGCAAAAGTCACCCATATTGAGACATGAAGAGAGGGAAAGTCCCATTAAGTTGTGATCCCAATCCCTTTTCCTTTATTAAGACAGGAACTTGGTTTTCACCTAAGAAGAAGGATTAGGAAAAAAGAGAGCGGAAGAAGTTTTTTGGCTATGGCAGAAGAAAGCATAGAGAGGAAAAAGAGAGAGAGAGAGATAAAAAGAGATAAAATTTCAAAATAAAAGAAATTATTTTGATCTATTTGTTCGGCTAAAAAAAATTTAGTGTTTATTTTGAAAGAAAATTTTTTTAACAATTTAAATGTTACTTCATTACTACCAATAAGATTTTCAATATTTATTTACACTTATTACTATAAGTTTATTATCACTCTCCATTGTTATCATTATTGGCACAATTATTTAATCAAGCTTGAGGTCATACTTAAGGCTAAGTAAGAATTTTAAAAATGAGTCAAACTTAATCTCAAGCTCAAGTATTTTAGGCCAAGCTTAGGACCAAATAAAAACTTTGAAAATAAGTTGAGCTTGGGGCCAAGCTTGAGCTTAAACATTTCTATTTGGTTGAGTTAAAGATGAAATAAAAATTATAAAAATGAGTAGGCCTAAGTTGTTTTTTTTTTCTTTTCCTATCAAAAGTTGGATCCATGATAATGCCACTACTATCACCTCTAGCACCCACCCCACCATCACTCCTAATAACTATTGTCACATCACCAACCATTGTCCCAAAAATAAATTTATTCAAGTAATATAATAAAAAAAATTTACATAATTTTTTAATAAAAATAAAAAAATTTCATACAAATTTTTTTTTAAAAAAATTATTTTTAAAGAAACAAATCAATGTTCAGAAAATTAGACTGGTTATTAACTGGGGAATAACCAAATCAAACTTTCAAGTCAACAAATCAAATTCCTTTCCTTCAATAGCCAATGCACTTTGACCACTTGACACGTTGGACCACTAAACCTTGGGTGCCTTGAACTTCCTTTATAGTGATAAAGTCTGGTCCTGGTAGCACCGTAGCATATAACAATTCTACTGCGTAATGAGAAATTAGCGTGACTACTTATGGACAACAACGACACTAGCAGTCTTACTCCAAAAGGCTTTATCTTGGGATTTTCCCTTGCTCTGGTTACTGCTTAGTCGACTTTGTAAAAAACATAAAAACAGACCACTTGACACATTGGACCACTATACCTTGGGTGCTTTGAACTTCCTGCATAGTGATAGAGATTGGTACTGGTAGCGCTGTAGTAGACAACAAGTCTACTGTGCAAGGAGAAATGAGCGTGACTGCTTACAGACACTAGCAACACCTACATACTTACTCAAAAAGACTGATATCTCCGGATTTTTCCTTGCTTTGGTTATTGCCTAGTTGACTTTGTAAAAAGCGTAAAAACTGACCACTTAACACGCTACACCATTATACCTTGGGTGCCTTGAACTTCCTGCGTAGTGATAGAGACTAGTCCTGGTAGTACCGTAGCAGACAACAACTCTACTGCGTAATGAGAAATGAGCGTGATTGCTTAAAGACAACTGCAGACTTACTCCAAAACAATGATATCTCCGGTTTTTTCTTTCTTTGGTTACTACTTTGTTGACTTTATAAAAAATATAAAAACAAACTACTTAACAGTTGGACCACTATACCTTGAGTGCCTTGAACTTTTTGTGTAGTGATAAACATTGGTCTTGGTAACACCATAGTACCTAACAACTCTACAGCACAATGAGAAATGAATGTAACTGCTCACAGACACCAGCAACACCTGCAAACTTACTCCAAAAGACTGATATCTCATAATTTTTCCTTACTTTGGTTATTACCTAGTTGACTTTGAAAAAAACATGAAAACAGACCACATGACACGTTGGACCACTATACCTTTGGTGCCTTGAACTTCCTGCATAGTGATAGAGATTAGTCCTAGTAGCACTGTAGCAAACAACTCTGTTGCGCAATGGGAAATGAATGTAACTACTTACGGACACCTGCAAACTTATTCCAAAACACCGATACCTGTAGATTTTTTCTTGCTTTGGTTACTGCCTAGTTGACTTTGTAAAAAACATAAAAATAGACCACTTGACACGCTGGACCACTATACCTTGGGTGCCTTGAACTTCATGCGTAGTGATGAATATTGGTCTTAGTAGCACTGTAGCAGACAACAACTCTGCAACGTAATGAGAAATGAGCGTGATGGCTTACAGACACCAGCAGACTTACTCCAAAAGATTGATATCTCAGGATTTTTCCTTGCTTTGGTTATTGCCTAGTTGACTTTGTAAAAAACAAAAAACAGACCACATGACACGTTGGACCACTATACCTTTGGTAGGACTGTCAATTTTGAGCTTGGCTTGATGGGCCAACCCATTTTTAGAGAGATAAGGCTAGGCTTTAAGGCCCGAATTTAAGCAACTTATGAGGTCAGGCCTATGAGGGCTTAGCCCAAGGAGGGCTGGGATTTGCCCACCGGCCCGAATTTTTATTTTTTAATAATTTGTTTATCTTAAATATCATATAAATGTGTTACAATATTGAAAAACATCATTTTTTTTGGATGATAGATGATAGATGAAGATGATCTAAAAGACCAAATGGATTCAACTTTAAAAATATATTAAAATATCATTGTTGAAGATGATGTTTGATAGATGTTTTAATTTATAATGTTGAGTTAAGATAATTTTATAATATTATTGTTATTATTTTTTAATTTGCACTTGTTGTTTATTATGAATAATTTATTTTTGTTAATATATACTTGTTTTGAATAATTTAGAATATTTTTTAGTTGAATTTTGTAATTAATTTTTGTGTATTTTATCATTTTTTTATTAATTTTCTTATGTAAGCCCTTTTAGGCCCGCTTAAGCTTTAAAGCCTAAAAAAACCAGGTTAGGGCTTTTAAATAGAGGCTCGACAAAAAAAAGGGCTTGGCCCGTTCTAACCTATATTTCTTATGGCTCGAGGAGGGCCGGGCCGGGCAAGCCCGTCTTGCCCATTTTGACAGTGCTAACCTTTGGTGCGTTGAACTTCCTACCCTATGATAAATACTGGTATTGGTAGCACCGTAGTAGACAACAACTTTGTTGTGCAATGATAAATGATCGTGACTACTTACAGACACTAGCAACACTTGCAAACTTACCCTAGTTGACTTTGTAGAAAACATAAAATGGAACTTTTCCTTTTCTTCTTCTTCTTCTTCTTCTTCATCTTTTGCTGGACCACTATACCTTTGGTGCCTTGAAATTCTTGTGTAGTGAAACATACTAGGCCTAGTAGCAAACAACAATTCTACTGCAAAATGAGAAATGAGCGTGATTGCTTATGGACACCATCAACACTTGCAAACTTACTCCAAAAGATTGATATCTCAGGATTCTTCCTTACTTAGTAAAGTACAACTCATAGTGCAATGAGAAATGAGCATGACTTCTTACGGACACTAGCGACACCTGTAGACTTACTCCAATACACTGATATCTCGGGATTTTTCTTTGCTTTGGTTATTGCATAATTGACTTTGTAAACAACATAGAAACAAACCACTTGACAGGTTGGACCACTATACCTTGGGTGTCTTGAACTTCCTGCATAGTGATAAAGACTGGTAGATCGTAGCATACAACAACTCTGCTACATAATAAGAAATGAGCGTGACGACCTATAGACATCAGCGACACCAGCAGACTTACTTTAAAACACTGATATCTTTGAATTTTTTCTTGTTTTGGTTATTGCCTAGTTGACTTTGTAAAAAACATAAAGACATACAACTTGACATGTTGGGCCACTATACGTTGGTTACCTTGAACTTCTTGCAGCATAGCGATAGAAACTAGTCTTGGTAGAACTATAGCAGACAACAATTCTACTACGCAATGAGAAATAAGCGTGAATGCTTACGAACACCAGCGTCACCTGTAGACTTACTCCAAAACACTTATGTCTTTGGATTTTTCCTTGCTTTGGTAACTACTTAGTTGACTTTGTGAAAAACATAAAAGTTGATCACTTGACACACTATATCACTATACCTTGGGATCCTTGAACTTCCTATGTAGTGATAGAGAATGGTCCTGGTAGCACCACAGTAGTCAATAACTTTTTTATGCAATGAGAAATGAGCGTAACTACATAGTTGACTGTGTAAAAAACATAAAAACATATCACATGACACGCTATACCATTATACCTTTGGTGCCTTGAACTTCCTATGTTGTGATAAAGAATGGTCTTGGTAACACAGTAGTAGATAATAACTCTGCTGCGCAATGAGAAATGAGCATGATTGCTTACGGACACCAGCAACACCTGTAGACTTACTCCAAAAGACTGGTATTGTGAAATTTTTCCTTACTTTGATTACTGCCTAGTTGACTTTGTAAAAAACATAAAAAGCAGCTTTTCCTTTTCTTCTTCTTCTGAACCACTCTACCTTTGGTGCCTTGAACTTCCTGCGTAGTGAAATAGACTGGTCCTAGTGGCATTGTAGCAGACAACATCTTACTGCACAATATGAAATGAGCTTGACTGCTTACAGACACTAGTGACACCTACAAACTTACTCCAAAAGACTGATATCTCAAGATTTTTCCTTGCTTTGGTTACTGCCTATGTAACACCTTTTTTTTGGTTACATAGTACCTATGTTATTGGGAATATGAAAAAGAGATATAGTAAGGAATCAACCTCTAACCTCAAGTCTTATGATATATTTAAGAGGCGTATGTTAAACTACATTGGGTGTATGGGTGCCTCTGTCCTCCTCGCCCAAATGCTAGGTATAGCCCACAATGTAGCGGGTGGACTCCCTAATGGGGTAAGGAGGCATTCATACACCTAGATGTAACTTAGATTTTACTTATTTAATATTATAGGACATACTACTAACCACTTGTCATTAGCTAGATTTTAACATCATTGTCGTCATCTCTACAAGCATATTTTGCCATTATAACTATGGTGGTAAATGAACCAAGGCATTTGTGCTTAGTTTGAATTTGGCTTAACTTGATTTATTTATTAATTAAATGAACTTGGTAATAATTTAAAACTCATTTAATTAAACAAGTGGAAGATCGAATTTTAATATTTAACTCATTTAACTTGTAAACAATTCATATATCTCACAAATCAAATTAAAAAATATTAAAACTTGACTCATTCGTCTCGTTTACGACCCTAATTACAACCTTTAAATAAGAAACTGTGCTCCTGAACTATTTCTTGTTCCAAATCATTGAATTGACCCTGAGACTTAGTTTCCTTTGCCATCCCCACCCCAAATCAAGGCTTTTACAAAGGAAAGACTTGCGTGTATAATAACGCGTAAATTTTATAAATCAATGGTTTAATTATTTAACACTCATATTAATTAACTCTGTCTAACAAACTCCCCCGTAACTATCTGTAACTAACAACTTCTCAACAACTCATTTATACTTATTTCCTGTGCCAAAAGTCATTATGGTGGAATCCGAAAATTAAAAATTATAAAATTTAATTAAAAAAATTTAGAATATAACAAATATAAATTAAAAAAACTAGAATAGGAACAAACACTCCAAATGTGACAGAGTTTAAGAATTTTTTTAATAGTTTTTATTTTATAAAATTCATTAATTATATGTGTATATGATGTATTTTTATTTGAATTTTTTAAGATATTTTTATATTTTTTAAAAATATTTTAAGATACAAATAAATAATAAAAAAATTATAGATGAATAGTAAAAAAATATAAAAAAATTTAAGAAAAAATTTAAAAATATTTTAAAAAATTTTTAAAAAAATACATAAGATAAAAATAATTATTTAATTTTAAAAAAATTTTAAAAAAATAAAAAAATAAGAAAAAAAGGGAGTGTAGGATAGTATTTCTTTATTAGAAGATGAAAAAACTCAATGATGTTTCTATCCTTTCGGATTCCTTGGATTGGTCCGTCCCAAACTGTTCGGTAATTATTATATTATTATTATTTTATAAAAAAATTGGTTGAAAGCAATTGGCTTAAATTGCCGCACTCCGGGTTATTGCCATTTGCCGGCGATCCGCGTGTTTCTCTTCCGTCAAAGGATTTTTCAAAATTTTGGAATATCGGCCTAATCAACACCTTCTGCGGAAACAGCATCCATCGAATCAGCGTTTCCAGGAATTGCGATCAAGGAAGCCACACCCACATGCTCTTCTTGGAAATATATTCTTGTTTCTTGGTAAGTTCATTTCCTATTTGTCAATTGCGGTGCGGTGGTCATTTTCATCATCACAGCCATTGGAGTAGCAGTCACGGGAATCAGGGTTCATTCATCGACAAACCCACATTGACCCATCATTCCAGTTTCTAAGGTTAGATTTTTTTGTTTTGTTTTAAATCTTATGGCTCACTGAGGATGATTGAGAATTTGGTTGCCAGTTCATGTTGTCGTTTTTCTTCCTTTTTCTGAGAATAGAGATTTTTCACATTGGCGTGATTTACTTGAATGGTGATCATATATATAGCCCATAAATGAATTTTCAGATCAAAAGCAATCAGCATTAGATTGGGATAGAATAAAGGTACAGTTACTTTATGCTTTGATAGAAAGCAAAAGAGAGATGTTTTCCCTGTACAGGAAACTTTTTAAGGTAAAAATATAAACCGATATAATAACTAGTCCCCATTTTTAACTTCAAAATTAACTGTTCCCTATTTAGATTACAACTAGCATTGTTTATTTTAATTTTGGCAATTATTCTAGGCCAGTTGGAGATGCATTTCGCATTAGAATTTTTGTTTTGAGTTCTAACTTCAGTTCATTTATGCTAAAATGGTAAATTTAATTTCTGTCACACCATCACTTGTTCTGTTTAGCAAATTACTTGGATAAGTGATAGAATGGGGTTCTAAAAATTAATCTTTGCCCTGTGATGCTGATTTTGTGTTGTGCCAAACCTGAACTTGATCTAGAACTAATGAAGAATGAACAAAAGCAACTTTTACATCTATGTTCCTCAAGAATTTGCAAATCCAGTTTCACCTGTCTTTCATATAAATTTAGATACATGTGATTAGGAGTGAAGAGAAGAAAGCAAAAGGCTTATCACATGCAACCATTACGTGTTATTTTTGTTAGATTTACAGGTTTTGATTGAGTGTTTGAGCACCTTAATCGTAGTTAAGAGAAAGATATATCAGATAAGGTTCAGATGGTTGCTTTCTTTATATTATGACACATAGTATGTGCTCTTTCTGCCATTAACTATTTAAAAAAAAAGAGACCCCAACATTTGCATCTAGAAATAGCAAAATCTAATCTCATATACATTTGATCCTAACTTTCACATACTTGTCATGTATGTTAGATAAGTAAGTTACCAATCATGAAATGTCTTTGATGTTGATGACGAGTGTTTATGATGGAGAATCTTGTGAAGTGACATGTTTCTTTGTGGAAATTCCATAGCATGTATCTATGTTATTTAATTGGAGGGACTGATATGGATTTTTAAAGAAGTCAGTTGGATGCATTTTGTTGGATAATTTTCTCTTTTGAGAATTTTCTTGGCAAGCCAAGACCAGAACAGAAAAGTATTCCTTGGTGCATACTTGATATATGCATGACATACTATTTATACCCAGAAAATCCATGTTCATAAAAATGATGATAAAGTTCTCTTGAAACAAGATTTCCTTGTCCATTTTTATGATGTCCTGGGAGCCTTTGCTATTTTCTCTGGATCAAACTGGTAGTCTTATTAGAAAACAAAAGATATATTTGTTGGATATCTATGTTCTGTATCAATTAAGTTAATGAATATGCCATCAATGTGACAGTTTCTTTTATGGCCTGTTGATTACCTGGTCATCAACTTATAAACTTTTAGTCAATTAAATATTTTATGAGGGAACCTCACCAGGCCTCTTAAATGCCAAAACATATCTATTGAAAACATCTATTCTCTTAGACCAGGCTCTGGTGTGTGGGAAGAACCTGCGATGCCAGGAGTCTACTTGATCGATTAAGAATTTTGAAAATTAAATTTTGTGGATCTGCCCCTATAACATGCAAGAACCAAATTCTGGGGGAACTAGAAGCATATATTATATAATATGTACCCTAGCTTGTCTCACTTTCTTTTGCCAGTTATTTTGCAATAAAATATAATTCACCCATCAGAAGGAAAAATATCTTTTCTCCCACACTGAGTCTGCAAAACGAAGGCCAATTTTATTCTGTTTCCGAGCTATGGGTGTTAAGTCAAATGTTGACATTCTTCATTCCATTGAGTTTTTAATAATGGGAAGTAGTTCCATTGATATTCTTGCAAAATACTGCTGGGCTTTTGTCTTCTACTCTTTGTCTCCCACCCCTCAGTACTGATATATAAAATAGCTATTTGTTCGTGGTCTGTTGGTTTTTCTGTTCTTGTGGGGTTTCTGGCTCACTTATATTATAGCTGGACCACATTTAAATACTAATTGATAATTGGATAATTGTTTCTAATTTAATTTAAATTTAAATTTATGGAATGTAATTTTGTCTGGGTTTATACAGGCCTAATATCTAGAAAACGAGTTGAATTGGTGATGTTTTATTATCTTTGAGATACATAAGCTTAGCCTTTTAGTGCTTTTGTTGTCTCCTTATATTACTTGTTTCTTGAAATATTTTCATTTGTTGTCTGCAATGATTCTATGGAGTTGGGACTGAAGTCTTTGTTAGCGGCCGCATGGAGTGGATAAATCCATTTTAAACCTTGTTTCCCACAGGTTACAATTGTTATTAGTTTCAAAAACTTTAGCATGGTTGCGTTGTTGGTCGACTGAAAGTTGTTGGTCCTTGCATGGCTTAAATATTTTAATAACTAAGGTCTGGTTTGGTGTGCCACATAGGACTTGATAGGATAGGTGTTAGACCACCAGTGTTGAAGGTTTACGCTAGGAGAAAAAAAAAATGATGTCACTTGGGGATGTGGCAGAATTGGCATGATGTGAGCTCAGCATTAGTTTGGAGGCATATGGGCACATGTCATTGAATAAAAAAGCTTCTAGAAGCAAGTTTGTTAGGTTTGGCTGTGCTCAGTGGTAACAAGCAGGAGGTACGGTATTTAAGGGGAGAATAAAGAGAAATTGGTTAGGGAGGTTATAATCACTTGAAGGCTAGGGATTGTTCTTTCTTTTGCTTCTTCATTTTCCCTTTGGTTGTTTTGCTGAGACTAGTAGGTTAATTCAAAGTTCCTACCAGAATTCTTTTCACTTTGATTCCGGTTTAGTTCTCTGTTGAATATTGTTGAAGTTATTTCGTAATAGAATATTTGTTCAATTTCTTGGCACCCATAAATAGGATAAACTATCCATCTTATAAGCTTTTATAATATCATGTTTGTTGTCTCAATATATAACATTATGTATTGTATAACATAATCCAAACGTTTGTTGATAAGCTGAATAACTACGATAGGATAAAATATAAGCAATTTTGACAAAAATGCCCATATATAAAAAATATGCTAAATTATTATAATTTTTAATTAAAAAGTACCCTTAGTTGAATAAAAGCTAAACAAAATTAAATATATTCAAATTAATAAAATAAAACCTAATTTAACATATTAATAAATTAAAGATAATAAGAAAATATATTATTGCTCTAGAGACTACTTCTTTATGGCGTTAGGTTATATGGGGCAAGTATTGTTTAGATGAGAATGGGTGGGCCAACTCAACAATTACTGCTACTCATGGTAGCCTGGGAAATTTATCTCTTAGGGATATAACTTATTTAGATCTTTGGTTTCTTTGAGGGTGGGATATTGATGTCATATTAAATTCTGGGAGGATGTGTGGGTTGGGAATATGCAATCTTGGAATTTTCACTTTCTTAGTGATCTTACTAATTAAGATTTAGTTGAAACTGATTCTCTTTTACTTCTTCTTGATCCTATTAGGTCATCTACAACTAACGATATGAGTTTGGGCTCTGGATATGTCAGGTATGTACACATGTAAATCCTATTTCTGTTTCCTTACACTACTACAAGAGATATCTTTCTTCTTGAGAAACCCTATTTGGAAATCTAAAGCTCCTTTAAAGGTCAAGTCTTTTGTTTGGACATCGATACTCAATAGAATTAACACAAAGGACATGTTGCGAATTCGTAAACCTAATACAACTTTGTTTCCTAATATTTGTATTATGTGCTTTAATAGTGTAGAAAAAAGTGCTCACTTGTTTTTACATTGCAAAGTGGCTGTTTTATTTTAGAATAAGTTGTTTGGGGTTTTCAGTGAGTGTTGGGCGTGTCCACAAGATTTAGAGAAGTTCCTCCTTATAAGGTTCAAAGGTTTTGGGAATGTGCAGTTTTGTTGCATGATTAAACAAACTTGTGTTTTTTCTTTCCTGTTCATTGTAAATATTTTGATCCTTGGAAGAAATCTTTTCCTCTTCTCTTATATTATAAATACTAAAAGTTATAAGAATATAAAATTTATAATATAAATATTATAGAAATATAAAGTTGATTATTATTGTGAAAATTTAGTTATTATAAATATTGTAAAAGAAACACTATTTGGAGTCAAACAGAAAATGCAGAACCATCATTAGTAATCTTCACTGGTTTCATACCCTCGACTCCAACAAATCAAAATCCGCCACCACTCTTACCTGGTCACTACTCTGCATCTTCACCATGCCCACTCCCACTGGCGGTGCTTGCCGCAAAATTGGTGTCGTCGTTGACTTCTCCAATGAGAGTGCCTATGCTGTTTGCTGGGCTGTGCAGAACTGCACCCTCCTCGAAGATGTGGTGATCCTACTCCAAGTTAACCCCAAATATTGTCAAAGAATTAACCAAAGTTGAAAAATCAATGATAATCAAATAAAGAATTTTCACCAATCTGCAATCAATCTATGCAAAACTCATTACGCACAGCTCTCAGCCTTTAGCTCATCCATGCTGGTGGTCTGAAAATATTCTATTATCCTAAGCTCAAAGCTGCCACTGATAACTTCTCCAGCCTCATTAGAAAAGGTGTATTGGCGTTGTTTATCAAGGGGAGATGCCAAATCACAGCGTCGTCACTGTCAAGTGCCTGAAAAATGTCACTGACATTGATGCCAAGTTTTTAAGGGTATCGCAATTAGGGGTAATTATGGGTTGTTTCGATTTTTTTTTATCCAGTCTCTACTTCCTTTTTTCTTATAAAGGCTTATCCCCTACCCCTCATGTTATATAATGTCATACAATATTGTGTCACACCAAACGTTGGTTAAGGGTGGATTGTATAAGCTATCATGCATCGCTTCAAAATATCAGTGTTGTCAATGGCTGATCAAGGGATTCCCAACTATAAAAGCCCAAGGCATGGCGTCTGCCATGGCTGCAGCGGCCATCATCTATGGAAGGCACCAGATTAAAAATAGTAGGTAGATTGATTTCTCACCTCCGTCCTCCTTTTCATCTTACCTGCAGCCAATTTATTGTAAGGGGTAAAAGGGGTTTATCTGATAGTGTCTATGAGAAAATAAAGCAGCAAAAGTGAAAAAAAAGGAAACACCAGAACAATTTTTTCTCAATCGCTGTAAATCTTCACAGACCATCAGGTCGATATCGCCATTCAGGTTACTGGAGAGCTCAACCTCTAATCTTTGTTTTGTTCTTCATTATTTTTGAATTTTCTGTCAACAACTCTCTCTGTCCTTTTTCTCTAAGTGACATTTATGATCACAATTCGAAAGATACAACCTTAAGATCAGGAGATATTTAAGAAGAGGGGCTTAAGTCTACTGGTAGTGATGAGAGCAATGATGGAGCTGAAGATTTGAGGGATGAGGATGGTGATTCTAACTTCTATTGAAATTTGTTTATATAACTTAGATTTCCTAATTGCTGCATCTTTGCCAATGACACAAGAAAGACATCTTTTTTATTTTGTTTGGTTGTGACTTGTGCTTATGACCTGTGTAATGTGTTATTGGCTGTTTAATATCTTGGTACTTTTTTAGATTAAGTGATAACTTTATTTGCTTGGAAAATTTGTTATCGTGATGATTGTTTTACTGTGCATATTTATTTAATTTTTTATGTGTTTTATAAAATTTTTTCGTTTTAAAAATATTTATAACTGAATGCCATGTCTCAATATGGCACCCGCCTTGCCATCTGTCATGACGCCATGGTGTAGGGCTTGTCGCCATTGGCTGCCTTACGCCATTGACAAGACTGTAAATGATTAGTCTTATTACATTATAATTATTCATTGTGAAGCAAGGAAATTGCTTCACCCCATATTCAGTAGCTACTGAAACGTTTTTACTGAATCATCATTAACGATTAATGTATTTAAGCAAATACTGTAGCTATATGTGCAAATTTCTTATTTATCTTAATAATTATAGTAAAATTATGACTACAGAGTACATATGGCATCATATTTTTGTTAATATTTCTTTTTCAGGTTTTCCTCATAATATTTAGAAAAGCAGCATATGTTATTTGCCTTTTGGCTTGGGAGAGCTGGTTTGTGGTTTTTAAATGGAAAAGAAAAGATTAGATGATTATGAGCCAGGTCCAGTTCCTTCACCTAGAGCATTGGACAGATTTGGGTTTGTAAAACAGGATGTTAATACCTCTTCTGATGGTTTAGTCAAGAATAGGTCAGTATATCAGTATTAAAGGTTTTTTTTTTTCTCCATAAACTTTCTATTTAATTTATTATTATTATTATTATTATTATTTTGTTTAAGCATGAATGGACATCATAATATTGGCAATGACTTTACCTTTAGTATCATCTATCTTTCATCAGAATTAGGGAAGAAAGAAGGGTAAGAAAATGGAGGAAGATGATTGGGGTTGGTGGTAGTGACTGGAAGCTTTATTTAAGGAAAAAACCTCATGTTGTTAAAAGGCGTATAAGGAAAGGAATTCCTGATTGTTTAAGGGGACTTGTTTGGCAATTGATATCTGGAAGTCGGGACCTGTTGCTGATGAATCCCGGAGTTTATGAGGTAATTGATTTTCTTTATTAAGATGAAAGATGTTGGTATATGTCTTATTCTATACGCTATGGTCCTTATTCTATACGCTATGGTCAGTTCTTGCCATAGTGTTGTCTTCCGAGTTTATTTCAAATTAATAAAAAGTGAAGAGTGTTGTCCATTTTTCTATTCCTATCTTTCTGTTTTACCTTAGATATGCTGGCTTTGGGGTTGAACATTATCTTTAAAGGTAATAAAAGCTTAAAAGCCATCTTTTTGAATAAGGGAGTGTAATATTATTTAAAATTGTTTTGAATGATTGTTGAGATAGTGCTACACTGCCATCCTACTTTGGTGGCTTTCTTTTTTGGTATCTTAGTATATAGCAATTGTATAAAAGTAATAGTCAGTGAAAGAGAGATACAAGAATGAAGATTACTGACTTGAATGGCCAAGGTCCTGAGCATCTATTTATAATGAAAACTATGTCCAGTAAGAATAGTACAACTAGTACAAGCCTAGCCCACTAGTTGGGACACACACATCTTTAACCTTAACAGTTATAATTCTAACACTCCCCCTCAAGTTGAAGCTTACAAAGCTTCCATCTTGTTACAAATAAAACCTAAACAAAATAAAAAAGAAAAAAACAAATTCGAACTTAAACATGCAACTATCAACCATCAATTTCGATTCAAGAATTTTTAGCAGCTAGTATTCCCCTAAGGAGGCCTTGGGAGACAAACAGCTCCTAGAATTCTTTCACTCGCTTACCATGAGTGGCCCCCTTGACGTTCTCACAGCTGCTTTCTTTGGCCACATGTCTAACACAATTAACACAGCTCCCAGAAGTCTTCAACCTACTTCTTCTGAGTAGTTCCCTCGATCTTCTTCCAGCTGGTTTACACTACTTGGGCTGCTCACTAGGCACCCAATAACTCAACTCTCTTACTAGTGCCAAAGTCAACTTGTGGTCAAACAAATCATAAACTTTAACTTGTGACAACTAGCCACATCAATAACCAACAATTTTTTTTTTGGTCAAACGATGACCAAATAGCTATCTCAAACAATGATGAACTTTACCAAGAACAACTTTAATGAACCATTTTTTTGAACAACTAGCACTTACTCCTGAGCAACAAGCTCTAGGAGAAACCAACCACAAGACAGTAGAACTTGTAACATCTTAAAAACCAAAACTTCATTGCAGACATAAATAGAACCTGAAATGGCAGCAACCTTAATCGGATTGTACACCACAAACAAAAACACCAAAGCTTGACAAAAAGTCTCATCATTGAGCAAGAAGTGATATTTGTAGAAAAGTAAGGGTTAAAACAAATGTTTAGTGGTTGAAGTACAACCCCACACACTACCAGCCCTTGTATCTTCCTTTATTTATAATACTAGAAATAGTGTTTAACTACAAGATAAACTAAGACATAAAAACTAATGAAACTAGAAGACTAATCTAATTAGAAGACTATCCTAACTAGAAGATAACTCTTTAACACTCCCTCAAGCTGAAGATTATACAAACTCTAGCTTGTTACAAATAAAACCTGATTAAAAGAAAAAAAAAATAGTAATCAAATAACTCAATCATTAAAGAACTTTAGCAACTAGTACTCCCCACTGACAATGTCCTCGGTAGGCAAACATTTCCTAGAATTCTTCGACTCATTTCCCATGAGCGCCCCCCTTGACATTCTCACAACTCCAACACACTAACACAGCTCCTAGAAGTCTTCAACTATTCTCTTGAGTAGTCCCCTTGATCTTCTCTTTGTTGGTCTACACTACTTGGGTTACACACCTAGCTCCCAACAATACAATCTCTTACTAGTGTCGAAGTCTTCAATATGCCAAAACTTCAACTTGTAGTCAAACAACAATCATAAACTTATCTTGCGACAACTAACTACATCAACAACCAACAAATTCTTTTTTTAACAAAACAGCTAGCACTTACCCCCTGAGCAACAAGCTCTAGGAGAAAACAACCACAAGACAGCAGAACTTGCAACATCTTAAAAACAAAAAACTTCACAGCAGACATAAATAGAACCCAAAACCTTAATTGGATTGCACACCACAAAAAACACCACAGCTTTGACAGAAACATTCTCATCTTTAAGCCAAAAGTGATATGACAGTAAGAGAAAATTGTTACAAAATTGCAAAAATAAGCCGCTGGATGACCACACAGAAGGCCACAGGAAAAGTGGAGAAATCTGGTGAAGGTATTTTCCATAGGAGAGAAACTAAAAGAAAATAATGAGCCAGATTGCCAAGGCTAAACAATGCAGTAAAGCTTTCCAATCTCTTTGCAAATCAGAATGGAAACTCCCTTAAAACAAATGTGAGCAGAGGACAGAGGGACCATAAACATAGTCCTATCCCATAGCATATATGTAGGAGCAAGGAGACTCCTGTGAAAATGTGGGCATTATGCCCCAACCAAATACACTAGAGGTCTGTATAGACCTCGGACACTTCCACACTCCATATTCTTATTTCTTTTCATTACAAAAGGAGGTCTCAAGACCTTGGGAGTAGTGACAGGGGAAAGTGGCAGGGATAGAGATTGAACACATTGATATCGAGCTCACCTCACTCTTAAAGATTGAGGTTGGTGCCATGTGAGCTCATTGGCTTGGTCTCCTTAAAATGTATCCTGAGAAATTGTTCCCAGGTGGAAGCACACACCCAACCCATCTTCTCCTCTTCTCCAAGAACTTTGAACTAGTTATTCCAAAGGAAAGTAACCGCTTGGAAATGTTAGAATAAATAGGCAGCTGTTTTGGAATTAGATCTGCACATAATGCAAATAGCAAGAAAAAGAGGTTCAAAGAGTTGTGTGGGGCTGGTGAGTTTGTAACATGTTATTTGTATTGTGATGGTGCTTGGCAGATCTGGAAGAATCTATTTGGCATCTTCAATGAGCAGTGGGGTTTGTTGAGCAGAATTAGATCTTTTGTTGACCTTAAAGTTCAGGGGTTTTGGGAGCAATAAGGAGCAGAAGGTCCTTTGGCAGAGTGTTTTTTTAGCAGGCTTATGGTGTATTTAGTTAGAACGGAAAGCTAGAGTTTTTTTATGGAGAGTTTCTTCCATTAAATCTCCTTTGGGAAAGAATTTTTAGCCTCCCTTTGAGTTTCAGCAAATGGTTTTTTTTTTAAGAGGGAGGGGGGGGGGGGGGGGGTGTCCCGT
>JASKGM010000012.1:1988470-1998928 GCA_034509205.1 Ceratonia siliqua | reverse complement strand
TAGTATATGTTGATGACATAATCATAACTGGAAGTGAAGAAAGGGAGAGACTAGCGATAAAAAAGTGTTTAATTAAATAATTTGAAATAAAGGAGTTGGGAAGATTAAAATACTTTCTTGGAATTGAGGTGACTCACTCAAGACAAGGGATTTTTATCTCTCAACCGAAATATGCCATAGATCTTCTTAGAGAGACAGGGCAGTTGGCATATAAACCAGCTCCAACTCCTATAGATCCTAACCATAAGCTTGGACTGAAGATCCTATGGTTGATAGGGAAATGTACCAGAGGCTGGTTGGAAAACTCATATATCTATCACACACAAGACCAGATATTGTATACTCAGTAAGTGTAGTCAGCCAGTTCATGCATGACCCTAGGGAAACTCACTTACGAGCTACCTATCGAATACTACACTATTTGAAAGCTAATCCAGGAAAAGGAATTCTGTTTAAAAGAAACCTTAGCCTGGATCTAGAAGCATATACTGATGCTAATTATGTAGGATCTCCTATGGATAGAAGATCAACATCAGGATACTGTACATTTTTGGGCGGGAACCTTCTGACATAGAGCAGCAAGAAGCAAAATGTTGTCGCTAGATCTAGTGCAGAGACTGAATTTTGAGTAATGGCTCAAGGAATTTGTGAGTTGCTTTGGCTAAAGATCATTCTTGAAGACTTAAAAATCGAGTGGAATGGATCTATGAAGTTGTATTGTGATAATAAGTCAGCAATAAGCATTGCCCATAATCCAGTAAGCATGATAGGACGAAGCACATAGAGATTGATCGACATTTCATTAAAGAGAAACTTGACAGCAGCTTGATATGCACACTTTATATTCCATTTGGAAGTCAACT
This sequence comes from Ceratonia siliqua, assembly GCA_034509205.1. Lineage (NCBI taxonomy): Eukaryota > Viridiplantae > Streptophyta > Magnoliopsida > Fabales > Fabaceae > Ceratonia > Ceratonia siliqua. The sequence goes on along the minus strand of JASKGM010000012.1, from coordinate 1,998,065 downwards.
GGCAGATGTCCTTACAAAATGACTAAACACTCAATAGTTCAATGCAATTACATCTAAGCTGGGAATGAAAGATCTCTACTCACCAGCTTTAGGGGGAGTGTGGAAAATGTGTAATTAAGTTCCATGTAACAACTGTTGATTTGCTTGATTATTATTTGATCTGATTTGATTGTCCCCTGTAATTAAGTCCCTAATCCTTTCCCTGTAATTAGCATTTATTCCTAGCTTATATTTAGGAGTAGATTGATATTTCGTGGGTGTATAAATTCACCCCTTTGATTGTGAGTTAACACACGAGATAATACATTTATCCTTTTGATACCTATGAAGCTATATTGTGACCTATAATCTAGTACAGCATGATAGAACAAAGTACGTCGAAATTGATAGATATTTTATCAAAGAGAAACTAGATAGCGGCTTGATATGCACACCGTATGTTCCAACTGGAAGGCAATTGGCAGATGTTCTAACAAAAGGACTAACCACTTAACAGTTCAACACAATCATATCCAAGCTGGGAATGGAAGACCTTTATTCACCAACTTAAGGGGGAGTGTGGAAACTTAGCTGTCAATATCTTGCATTAATTACTTAATTATTTCCCCTAATTAGTTTCTTGATTTCTCTGTAATTAGCATTTATTCTTGATTAGGAGTAGAATCAGCTTTGTATTTATTGTATTTATTTTCCTAGGTGTATATATTTCCTCTTCTGATTGTAAGAAAACATAAGAAATACAAAAGCCCTTTTTTATAACATGGTATCAGAGCTTGGACCTATACTAGGTGGCAGCCTTCATTGCCATTCGTAGTGGTGACTAGGTTCACTCCCTCCAGTCGTGAAGGGAAGTGTTGAAAGTCCCACATTGCTTGGGTAAAGTCATTAACTATTGTATATAAGTAAGAGGCATTCCTCCCTCATAAGGCGCTTGTGTGAAGAGTTAGGCCACCACAAAAATCAACAAAGAATGGTAAAAGATAAAAGAGAGGAGGAAAGGGTGTCCTCCTAAGATGAAGGATGGAGAAACATTACATTGAATAGAAAAAGAGAAAAGAAAGAAAGAAATTTAAAAATGCAACAAAGCTCCCCAATCCCTTTGCATATCTTGGAAAGTCACTCCCTTAAATAAGCCATTAACCATGCACCAAAGAGATGCAGAGAAAGTAATTCTGTCCATAAAGCATCTAAAGACAAAGAGACACTCCTGAAGATATGAGCATTATGTTCCAACCAAATATTCCAAATCACAGTAAAAATTGCACATTGCCACAAGATTTTACCGTCCTTTTTTGGTCCAAAACATTTTAACCTTATAATGAGAAGGTTCTCTAAATCCTGCTGGCAGGCCCAATTCTTACCATATAATCTGGACAAAGCTCAATATTGAATTTTGTATGAAGTAATATGATGAAGGCACATATAAAAGCTCTTAGGATAGACAACACATAGAGAAGGATAAAATATATTAGTAATGGAGATAGGTTTTCTGGAACTATTCCTAAAATAAGGAATCTTGATAATCTTTGGGAATCTTATGTTTTCTTCTGTTACTTATTCAAGGGTCTTGACATTTCCGTATAGATTGGAAACACGAGTTTCTCTTCCCATGGATTTGCAAACGAAAGTGGTTTTTAATCATCCTTATACTCAAGGATTTGATTTGGTTTGTTTAGGTTGATGTAAGCATAGAATTAATGAATTTGTTGATGTAATTGCAAATCTTTTTTTTATGTGCGTTTTCTTCTGGGAGGTTGGGTGGGGTGGGGGGAGCAGGAGCTGGGGGATTTGATTGCTATGACTGTTACTGAAGAATATATCTAAATTTGATAAAATTTTGATTGGTTATTGCAGTTAGAAAGTGGAAAATTTTCGTCATAGTCATGTACAGAGAGAGGAAGAAAAACAGAATTTCATTTTCATTCTCCATTTAAGAATAAGTTAGGTCAGCTTGTTCTTTTCTTTTAAAAAGTAAACTGCATTAACCTTTGCACTTCCCTGTTCTGAAGTTGGAACTGATACTAGTTTGCTGATATTGCGAGAAGACAACAAAAAAAAGCTGTTTAATTTGGAAAGGTTAAATTTTAGCTAGTGAAGGAATTCATTTGTTATGATCTCTTGAACATTGGAACATATTCAGTTGTAGCTAATGCTTGGTAGTTGCAACTATGGCACATTGTCTTCTTATATTTTTCAGTGTAGATTGTTATTGCACGTAGGATACTTCAAGTTTCTAATAAAGTTTATGTTATTCTGCTTAATATCCTATCTCTTACCTGGAAGAGCTCAACTTAGTTCTAATTTATGTTGATCATGTTTTTTAAGTGTTTCTGCTGAAAAGCAGAAAAATAGTTCTTGCTGTTTAGAGTGATTTTCTTTTCAAATGTTGTTGGTTCTTTTGGCTTTGCTGGGGTACAATTATATGCCATACCTGCACTTTACCCTTAACTTAAGTATACTGGTAACAACCAATTTCTGCCCAGTTGTCAGATAAAACCTATATTTTTATGTACTGGTTTTGCTATCTTCCTGATTTAAATGGGCACTTACCTCTTTTCTGGTATAGATATTCTGTGAGGAAATTAATGGATGAGTGCATACTATTTGTTATTATTATGTACTCTTCATTGAGATGAACTTTCTTTTCAGAATGGATATTTTCATTTTTAATGTAGGCTGGATTGCCTCTGGTACAACAATACCTTTTTCAATTTGAAAACTTGGTGAGGGAGCATCTGCCAAAGTTGGGAGAACATTTTTCCAAAGAAATGATAAATCCTAGCATGTATGCAAGCCAGTGGTTCATAACTGTATTTTCATACTCCTTTCCATTCCATTTGGCTCTTCGAATCTGGGATGTCTTTCTTTATGAGGTTAGCATTACTTACAGTTAATAGAACCATTGTTTGGTTAAAAATATGATATATGTAATGATGACATTCTTGTTATTCCAGGGTGTTAAAATTGTTTTTAGAGTTGGATTGGCCCTATTAAAGTATTGCCATGATGACTTGGTGAGTATGTGATCTCTGACTTGTGTTTGCTCAGTACTAAAAATAGTTAGCTTGTTTTCTGCTCATATTTAGTAAATGGTTTGTTTGTCAGATAAAATTGCCTTTTGAGAAATTGATACATGCCTTGAGAAACTTCCCTGAGGATGCAATGGATCCAGATACATTATTACCATTGGCGTATTCCATCAAGGTTCTCTTCCTTTCTCTGTTTCCTCCTTTTCTTGGACCTTGAACTGAATTATAGCATTAGACAATTAATTCTTGTACTTCTGAACTTCCTATTTGTAAAAGTTGCTTTTAAAATTGTATGTGACACTATTTGTTACTCCTAGATCAATTATAGATTGATTGATCTGATAGATCAAATGACGATGTTCAAAATATTGTCCAAGCTTCAAATTGGTCTTGTTCCAAGATATTGAATCTATTTTGAATGTGACTAGACAATTATCTGTCTCTTTGTACTGAAGTGAAATCGTTTTCCTCAGGTCAAACCTATATATTTTTCTTTATTAGCATTCATGTTGTTAGGGTTAAATAATTGGGAATTGAGAATAAAAATTTATTAAGCTTCATGAGAATAAAGTAAAAAAATAGAGAATTTCAATAGCTTATGTGCCTTTTTGTTTTGGATAGTTTCCATGTCAATGTAAGTAATATATTGAGAAATTTCTTCTTTTTGGCTGACATAATGATATATTTTTTGGGCCTTTCAGGCCCTTTTCTTAAATTGCTAAATGAAGATTCTATTAAATCTTAGGATTTGCAATAATAGTATAAGAATCCGCACATGCATCATCAGAACTGTCTAAATCTCTTCAGAAAACCATGGCAGTATAGCAGGAACAATATCCACCCTCTTAAAAGGTGCCTCAACGAGGAAAGAAGTTTTTCACGTTGAATAAAAAGTACTATATTCATATCAAGAGTTAAGGCAAACAAATATGGATTAGGTCCAAGCTTGGGCAAGATGCGAAAAGATCCATTAGCTCTAACATGCAACTATCTGAAAAGAAATGTTTAGGGTAAGTCTAATGTGAGTTATAACATCGTTACCCACATTAAAGGTGGAGCAAGAACACCATTAGTCCATATAAGGTGGAGCAAAAATCTTAATTCTTGTTGTAGTCAAAATGAAAAACTTGATTAAAGAAAGAGCTTTAGGATTTGCTGTCCTGCAAGAAATTCCCCAGCCTAGATGGAAATCAGCCAGTTTGACTCAGCATATTTCTACCAATTGTTTGGATACAATATTAGCCCAGATACATTCCTTCATTGTTTCATTTTTCTATTATCACTCCTTCCAAGAACACCATTAGTCCATATAAGCTGAAGCAAAAATCTTAGATATTGTTGTAGTCTAATTGCAAAACTTGATTAGCTTAGAATTTGCTAAGCCGCAAGAAATTCCCCTGCCTCGATGGATAGGCAGCCAGTTTGACTCAAAGCATATCTCCGGTGTCTCATTATTATCTTCCAATTTACAAAAAATTGACCTTAACCCCACCACCATTCATTTCTATTATGCCTCAGTAGTGATGACTTATGCCGAATATAAATGCCAAAGCAAGCCAATTGTCGTAGATTTTAATGTTTTTAAATTTTTTTGGCAGTTTCAGTATACTTGTATATCATGAAGTTAGGGAAGTGTATGTGAAATGACTGGGATCCGTTACTGGAGAAAAAGATCACAAACCTAAGAAAAAGTTTTAATTTATTTATAGTTTTATAATTAATTTTAATTTTTTACTAAAGGTATATATTGTCTCCCATATAATTTAGCCCATTACTTCATTTTGCTTTAAACTGAACCTAATATGTTTAGTTATTATGTTGAAAATTAAGAGATTTTAAAATATATCCAGTTTGTTATGCATGATTTATTGTTTTTTTACTCGATTTCACCTATTCCTTGATTTATTCTTTTTTACCATATTTTAACAGAGTAAGTAGTTACCCTTTCATTATGGCCGTTCCGAAGTGCATGATGTGATTAGAATGTATAAGGCGCCGCATGACCCATCATCACAAACTTTACGTGCACAAATCATTTAATAGTCGTTTATGTAGATTTTGTTCAATGTTCATACGTCCAAGTTTTAATACTTACCAGATATCCAAGCGTTTAGAGGAACTGAGACGAGAGTATGAGAAGAAGAATGGAAAGGTCGTTTCTCGAGATCTTTCTGAAAAGTAAATACTTCCAACCGTGGAGAGAAACTGAAGCAGTAGTTCAAGCAGATTGGATAGGTATTCGACCTGCTGAACTAGTTGTAATGCACCGACTGCCCAATGAAGGTTTTTTTCTTGGCTTCTGAGAACTAAGCCAACGTGAACATCATACCTTTAAATTGTATATTCTTTTGTAATTGGGCCCATGTTGTGTACTATGTACAGTTAGATAGTGACTGTAACTTCGAAGCATCAAAGTTGTGAAGCTTCGATGAATATAGAAGTATTGAGTATATTTTCGCAGCTCTGAGTTTCTTCCTACTTTTTCAGTTATGAAAAGATGAAATTGTTTTAGAATTTGTTATAATGATAGTGACAATGATGAGTTGAAGATTATTCTATGAAGAGCGAACATTATATGGGATTTCAGGATTTGGTCTTAAAAGCTGTCATCGGTGTGTATTCATCTCGGCAATGGCTGTGGGAACAAACAGACCCCAGTTGCCTGGTTCTGCTGTCGTGGTTGAATGCAAATTTTGTTTAATTCCCTTTCATTTCCCAACATAGAAATCGCATATGCAAACTATTGGTGGTTAATTTCATTGTTTAAACCAGAGTCCCTGTTGTTAGGGTGGGATAGCTTCTCGTGTATTCTTCAAGTATAAACATAACTATAACAAACGTATTTTAGTATTGATTTAATAATAAGAACGAACAGTATTGAAAGTGTTGTGATTAGTGATTACAACGTAAGTGGAGACATGATCTTTGAAAATTAGCGTAATAAAATTTGAGCGGATTGATTACGATGCGTAGGGTAAAAGTAAAATTTGTGTTGGGTATTAAAAAATGTGTCCTTCTTCTGGACCATCATGATGGTACTATTTATCTTCTTGTCGGCCATATCGCGTGTTTCGGCTACAATGAAGAATTGCCTTTTGTGGACCAAGAACTCTAAAAAATTGCTTGTCGATACGCCTAATGCACATCTCAAAGAAATCATTTTGAGGCTGTCTCCCGAAGCTCCTTTTCAGGTTGGCCAGATGTTGGTCTTGTGTCTTAGACTTGACTATAATGTCGTTGACATATACCTCCATAAACTGGCTGATTAAGTCTTGGAATATGAGGTTTATGGCTCTTTAGTAAGTTGCCAAATGGCATTATCACCCATTCGAATGTGACAATTGCTTCAGGGCACTGGATTATGATCTTTGGAACATCCTTATCGATAAGAAAGATCTTAATATATAGAGTGTCCATCCATCAAACTAAGGATCTCGTGACAAGATGCCAACTCGATCAACATTTAATTATTGGCATGGTGTACCGTCTTGATCATTAGGGTTAACAAAGTTTAAGTTCATGAAATCGACACAAACTCTTAACTTGCGATTCTTATTGATAATGAGGATTATGTTTGATATCTATTTGGCATATCTCATTGTTCTGATGAACTTTTTCTCTAAGAGCTTCTCTATCTCCTTGTTAATCTTCCCCGTGATTTTTGGATCAAACCTTCGCAGGAGTTAAATATATGGTCGACAACGTTCCTTAATTGGAAAATCATGCTTCACCAAGCCCAAGAGGGATTTGAACCTATTGAAGCAGTCATGAAACTTCCAATTTGGTAATATCTTGCGTTATAAAACCGAGCCAGGAAGGAAGATTGATCCGTTGCTAGCCTCCAAGATTGCTTTGCTAACAGAGCCAAGTTCACCGCTTGTAAATCTCTCAACCTAGACCACCATCCTTCTTAACTCTGAACACTGTGTTCCATCTAACCCTTCTTATGCCTTTGCTGCTATCCCTATTGCTCCACCAGAATTCACGAACAATTTTATTTAGTTAATAACACAGACTAGCTGGTAACTTCAAGCAACTTTCGCATAAGTTGGCATTGCTTGAAGGAATGATTTAATTAGAGTCAGTTTTTCAGTTGTAGAAAGCAACTTGCTCTTCCACAAAGTAGTTTCTGAGCCATTTTTATTTTCAGAAAATTGAAGGTTTCCTTTTTGGATCTATTGATAAATGATGGAAGACCCAAATACTTGTCTTGAGATCCAACATTGGGCACCTGAAGAATGGCAGCTAGCTGTGTACAGAATCTCTGTGGAGTATTGCACTGATTCCTTCATAAATTCGTAATACCTCTTAAATGGCTGAGCAATGTTGGGTTGTTGCTTTAGTGAATAGGATAGAGTCGTCAGCAAAGAGCAAATTTGAGACTGCAAGGCTTCTTCTTGTAATTTTTACACCTGGAATGGATCTGTTAGCTTCTGCTTGCTGTAGGAGAAAAGATAATCCCTCACCTCAGCACACGAGAAATAGATATGGTGAAAGAGGATCCCATGACAGAACCCTCTAGATGGGAAGAAAAACAACCAAGGACCCTTCTTCTACAGCAACAGAGTGAGAAATAGTAGAGATGCACTGTAAAACAAGATTTACCCATGATGGGTTAAACCCAATTTTTAACATGACAGCTTCTAGAAATTTCCTCGCACTCTATCGTAGGCTTTGTTTATATCTAGTTTGAATGTTATCTCCTACGTTTGACTATGAACTTTGGTCTTTAAATAGTCCAAAAATGCAAAATATTATCATAAATGAGTCTGCCTTTGATAAAGGCGCATTGAGTAGGACTTAATCTTTTCCATAATATTTTGCATCCTAATCTTACAAAGAACTGCACAGAGACTAATGAGTCTCACCTGAGTCATATCCTACGGCTGTGAACATTTAAGAATTAATGCAACAGAAATGATATTTATACAATTGGTCTCCCACTAACATACACCACTAATTTTTAACTAATATAATTGCTCTTCTATCTTTTGATTGGATATGGATCCCATCCTTTTCTTATAAAAAAATGATGGTTCTTTTCTTATAAAAAAAAACATTACAAAAAATTAAATAAATTTAAATAAAATATTAATAAGTTTTAAAAAAAATTAATATAATTTAAAAGTTTAACCTTATTTTTTTAAAGGTTTTTTTTATTAAACTAATATTGAAGAGAAATTCAAATAAAATATCATTAAGTCTTAAAAAAATCTTATTTATTTAAAAATTTAACCTTATTATTTAAATTTTTTTTATTAAACTAATATTGATTCCTTATAAATTAAAAATTATTAATATTTTATTTAGATTTTTTTATTTTTTTGTAATACCATTTTCTTATAAGAAAAGAACCATCATTTTCTTATAAGAAAAGAATGGGATCCATATCCCTTTTTATTTCTCTTCCTTCCTCATTTTATTTTCTCTCTCCTCTAATTAGCCATGGGTCCCACATATTAACACACATACAATGCCCACGTCAGCAAGCTAACCGCCCTCGCCAACCTGTTAAACTTGTCACAAAGCAGGAAGAAGAGACTTCTAGCGATGTCTTTTTCTTATCTGATTTTTCATGCATACAGACATCTTACAAACACAAATATATATGACATGGTCTTACAAACACAAGGCGGGAAAAACATATTCAAAAAAACTTACATATTAAGTCATGAACAGTACAACTACACATCATAACCACACATAATCAGCATTACAAAAACATTGACCAAAGCCTAAAGATATTTTACAATCCTGTCATAGTTCAACACTCCTCCTTGACAGATTGGAAACATAAGCCCAACATCTTCCTTAGCTTCACAAATCTTGCTTTAGGTAGAGCTTTGGTCATAATGTCTGCCAATTGAACTTCTGACCTGCAATGAAGCAACTTCACTTCCTCTTCTTGTTCAGCCTCACGAATGAAATGATACTTGATCTTTATATGTTTTGTTCTACCATGAAAAATAGGATTTTTTGCCATAGTCATTGCAGAGAGGTTATCACAGAATATGGTAGTAGCCTGCTCTTGGTTCTGATTTAAGTCTTGCATAAGTTTTCTCAACCATATTGCTTGGTTGACAGCAGCTGAAGTAGAAATGTATTCTACTTCAGCTGTTGATTGAGCAACAATTTCCTGTTTCTTAGCATTCCAGCAAATGACTCCTGAACCTAGACAAAAAACATAGCCTGAGGTACTCTTCATATCATCCAAAGAGTCTCCCCAATCACTGTCAGCATAACCCACCAATTCTGCTTCTGTTTCTTCCATAAACATGATTCCAAGTCCTAAAGTCCCTTTTACATACCTTAGAACTCTTTTAGCTGCTTTATAGTGCTCTTCACTAGGAGTTTGAATGAATCTTGAAAGTAAGCTTGAGACATACATGATATCGGGTCTGGTAGCTGACAAATACAGTAAACAACCAATCAAGCTTCTATAAACTTTAGGTTCAATCTTCTTTGCTCCATCTTCTTTCTTTAACTTAACATTTTGAGCCAAAGGAGTATCTATTTCTTTGCATTTCTCCATTCCAAATCTTTTCAGAACTGTTTTTGCATATCTT